>CAIGRP010113607.1:0-10661 GCA_903798385.1 Fraxinus cuspidata | reverse complement strand
ATAAAATATGAACTCAAAATCTCCAAGCAATTCAAATCAGCTTCATAAAAGAAGAAAAAAGAGAAACAAAATAAGAAAACTAAAAATGCAAGAATACCCGGGGTATGGTTACAAGCTGGAGTCCTGTGTGTATGTCGAGGATGATGATTTCATGAAGGGCGACTATTTTTACTATAATGATTCAGACATGAAAATGGTGCGTACTAAGCAATGGATCCCGACTCCACCATACAACCACCACGCTCCGCGTCATCATGGTGGCTATTACAATGGCATGAAGCCTGGAAAGGAAAGTTACTGGCCTAGTGACAAAGAGCAGTGCCACCACCAAGACAGTTGGAAAATGTATAAGCCTATCCATGGGGGAAGCTGGCCTAATGACAAAGAACAGCATCACCACCATGACAGCTGGGAAATGGACAAGCCTAGCCATGGCTGGCCTAATGACAGAGAGAAGCGCCTCCACCATGACAGCTGGGAAATGGACAAGCCTAGCCATGGGGGAAAAAAGCATTATGGAGGTTACGATTACGCAGATGACATGTCTTACTTAAAGATGGGTGGTAGCGGAAATGGCAGTGGTCATCACTCTTCAGCGTATGAGCCTGTGGTGCTCAACAAGCATTACGGAGATGATTGAGAGAATCACCCCTATTACTCTGATCATAAGAAGGATGAAATCTGGGATTTCAAGGGAATTGATGATTAGAAGATTGTCTTATTATGAAATACGTAGCATAACCATTTCACTTTCCTTTAAATAATTTCCTCCTGTACAGTGGAGTTGCTTCAGAAACAAACACTACATTTTAGGATATGTTGTTATGATTCCAGGTTAGCTGAGCACCAAGTACTAAAAGATCATTTGCCGTGTGTTTGTCATGCTTGACCATATAAGATTGAGAAATAGAGTTGTGTAATAAAATCTATCATTCAACGTACCAAACATGTCATTAATGTCACTACTACAACTACGATGCTATTTAAAAACCTGTATTTAGCCCATGTTTGGGTTATATTAAAATTTTTATTCTCATTCTTCTACTCATTTTCAACCACACATTTTTTAATAAATAATATTTTACATCATATCAATAATTTTTCCTTCTTTTTCAACCGCACATTCTCCATTAATCTACTATTCCAAAATACATTCTTCCAAAATAACGTGACTTAAACACACCCTTAGTTGATATAGATGAAAGGATTGAAGGAATGAAGTGCTGAGAGAATACCAATACATGATCTCAATTATTTCATAAAAAATGAAGCTTGTCATCTTGCACCCCTTATGCCCATGGAAGCAAATAGCATTGACGTGGTGAATTGCCATAACAAGAAGATGCATTGCCATTTAGTGTTGGCTACAACCAGGAGTGCAATAAGCTTGTGTAATACGATCCCAATGACTGGAGCAGACCGAAATGGAGATCAACATCAAGAGTCCCTTGTGCCCATGGAACCAAATGGGATGGACACAAAATGTGACTTTAATTCTCATTAATACATACAAGTCTATTGAATTTTATTCTCTTTTCTCTTTTCTCTCTTTTTATAACACGTTATCAGTACCAAAGCTTAATTTTTCAAAGTTTAGTGAATGTATTAATTTTTATAAAACTAATCATCTATCACGTAAATTCTTATCATTACAACATGTTGAATTATGTCTATTTATATATAACGCCGTGCATATATATAATGCAAACGTGTGCAACCATTCAATAGCCTGCCCTCAATCATTACGTTTAATTCTGCATACTTTTAATTCCGCCTTTTGATTCATGCATCATTTCGTTGGCTTGCTGTTTGTCGAAATCAGTTCATGTTTGAATTTTTTTTTTTCTAATAGATATTTGGTATTTAATTTTTATAGATAAATTTATATTCTGTTTATATGATAATTAATTTTTTAAGGGATAACTGCAACAAAAGTTCCAAACCTTTGAAATACTAACAGACTTTTCACAAACTTTAGATTTGTTGCGGTCGTCACCCCTAACTTTTTCAAACGTTGCAAGTGAAACCCTTCTAAACACTTTCCATCAACAATTCTATCAGTTAACCAAAAATTTAATTCTGAACACATTTTTAATATTTTAAAAAATGGCAAAAAAGTAACCTTATATCTATCACATTAAATAATTAAATTAATCAAATTTAAAAAAGGAAAAAAACCTCAATCATCTTCTTCCTCTCACCCCATGCCCACCTCACCCATTTTCCCACCTCAAACCTAAAATCAGCCACCCGATCGTCTTCTTCTTTTCACCTTGTGATCATGCCTTGAAAAATTAGATGATTTCACGTCTTCTCTGGCGATAGTCACCGGAGATGTACAGCAGTTCCCCATTCAAATCTAGAGTGAATTTAAGCAGTTCAAAGTAAACTTTTACAAATAATAATAATAATAATAATAATAATAATAATAATAATAAAATAAAAATAAAAAAAATCCTCTAAACCTAACCCATAGTTAGTGTGTCGCATGAGTAGATTATAGCATAAGACACAATCTCTACGATATTTTCACACAAAAGGTGCATTTTTGTGTGTGTGTGAGAAAATGGTACTGATTTTAGCGAAATTAGTGGTGGGCACGGTAAAGTTTCATATACTTTTGTAGAGTAGAAGCTCTTTTTTAAATTTTTAATTGGTGGAGGTGGAGGCGGCGGTGGTCGGGTGGCTGATTTTGGGGTTAAGGTGGGGGTGGGCATGGAGGTAAGAAGAAGAAGACGATTGTGTTTTTATTTATTATTTCTTTTCTTTAAAATTTAATTAGTTTAATTATTTAATTGATAAATATAAAGTTATTCTTTTGCCCATTTTTAAAATATTACAAATGTGGTCAAAGTTAAACTTTTGGTTGACTGAAGAAATTGTGGATGGAAACTGTCCATAAGGACTTCACTTATAACGTTTAGAAATGTTAGGGTTGACGGCCGAAACAAATAAAAGCTTGGGACAATTCTCCAACTGTTTCAAATGTTCGGAGTTTTTGCTGCAATTATACCTATTTTTAATCTGATTAAATAACTTTAGATTTTTTTTATATTGTATCTCATTGCTGCTCTCGAAAAAACACAACTTTATAAATAATACGTGACTCTTTAAGAGTTAATGTTTCTAAATAATAATTTGTTGTTGTTCATGAAGTAGTACAATATTATAATTAATATTCCTAAATAATATTACTTGTTCCTTAAGAGTGTGAATTATATTTTTCAATATTCCAAAAGAATATTGATATATCGCTCTTGAAGAAACAATAATAAAATATAACGGACTCTCGAAATAGCACATGTTTCGAAGAATATATTATTTTAAATTAGCGTTATTCTCGAAGAAAAACATATAATTTATGCCATGTTGATATTAACTAATTGATTAACTAATATGTGATGTTTAATCATATTCTTCAAAACTAATTGTATTTTCATTTGTTTTATTGTGTAGTTAATCAANAATTGTATTTTCATTTGTTTTATTGTGTAGTTAATCAAATGACAAATATCATAAAACTGAAGTCTACTGCCCTTAACATATCTGGCAAAAAATATCTTTGAAAGAATTTGATTGAAAGATTTAATCATCAAATGACTATAGTTTTTCTCAAAGGCCGCTATGAGTGAATCCACCTTCGTTTGCATGACTTTAAAATTGTTAATACAATTATGAACTGTTCAGAATATGTTCAAAATCTTCGTGTTAGGCAAATTTCTACGTGAGACTAATTCAGTAAAATCGAGTTATGTGTCTCTAACATGGTCATAAACTACTTCCCTTCATTTTTTTTTTTCATGGTTTGTTATGCTTGACATGTTAGGTTTGTAACTTAAACACAAATGGCATTTAAGACATGTTTGGCGTGCCTTGTTAGGGAATGAAATCTTACATCAAATAAAAATGAAAATATAGATTAACTTATAAGGGTTTGAACTCATCTAAACAAGATTGACATTTTAAAATAAAATTTCCAGTCTTAATATGATATCAGAATCTATTAACATCCAATGAGCAATTCAATCTGATTAAAACTTAAAAATGACCACACGAATTTCAAGATTGATATCTACTCAAATGAACGACCATCTTGTCGGGCATATTAGGGTATAAAATCTTTCATCGAATAAAGATGAAAACATACACTAACTTATAAGAGTATGTGTCACTCCTTTTACTAAGGTTGATCTTTTAATATGAAACTTCAATTCTTAATATACTTATATATAATTAAGAAAGAAATTCAATAACAAAATATTACGTATTTTATTTTGAGTACAGGCATTTCTAGATTTTAACCTATCAAAGGCACATAGATTCCACTTTTTACTCTTGATTTCACTTTACTTTGATTTTGAATGTCATCAGAAGGTTTCCCTAAACCTGTGAGGTATATTGTTGCTTTTAGATAAAATTAAAAATAAAAATTGTGCATTTTTTCTGCTACAAGTTACATAAAATCAATTTTCAGAAGCTATATGATGTAATCTTCAATCACTTCTCACGTGTTGAATCATCTCATAGAAAAGTTCATATTCTTCTTCAACATGCTCCTTCACATACGTACAGGACAAGACATGAACTCATAACCATTGAAATGCAGGCCGGCCCAGAAACATGAAGGTGATTCCATAGGATAAAGTGATGTCGAAAGCCATGAAGTGAGGTATCTGCCAAACAGCACAAGACTTCTGGTACGTTCTTTGTAAAGCATTAATAACACATTGTAGACAATATTTGATAGGATTCGACTATACATATGACAAGATTTGAAGTCGTCTTTTTTACTTAACACCTTCAAATTCTGTCCAGAATTAGTGAATTTTGTCAAAAAGGAGTTGGGAATAAAGTGGTGAGAATTTCTTGCGGCACTGTAAATGTCAAATAAGACATAAAAATCACCATCAAAATATTCTGCAATTGAGCATCAATTTATACTTATGAATTTCCATTTGGAATTTTAATCTAACACTATAACTATGAACTCAAAATCTCCGAAGGCCATTTACTGCATCTTTGTTGGGCTTGACTAAATATGATTGAGAAAGAGAGTTGGGTAACAAAACACATCGTATTTTATTTCTAGTACAGCGTACTAAATATGTCGTGAATGTACAACTTAAAAGTTATGTAAACACTGGATATAGTTAATATAGGTGAAAGGATCAAAGAAATAAAGAGCTGAGAATCTCTGGACTCGCTGTAATTGACTGATCACCAACAAATGAGCTGCATTTGAGCATAATTTCATCATAACAAATTGGAAACATAATGTACTTCTACAAATAGAAATTGTAACCTTCAAAAAATGAAAATTAACTTAAAAATCTCAGAAAGATGAAAGCGCTCCCTACCGCCGGCTACAAGCAGCAAAGCCGTAATCTTGTTGAGAGAATGCAGTACGATCCCAATTAGTGGCACAACTAAAATGGAGCTCAACATGACAACATTAGACGCCCATGGGACCAAAGGGATGGGAGAAGTGGATCATTTTTGTAGTTTAGTGCCAATTTAGAAAATGCCATATTTCTATTAGATTGACTTGTTCGAAACAAAACAAGATACTAAATTGCTCTTGTTATGCCTCACCACCGATGCTCCTAGTTGAAGCCACGTCGCAGTCCACATGAAGACAATGAGTCAGATTTGACAAAATCAACAAAAACCTAATTGGTCAAAAGTAAGAAGTCAAAGAAGAAGCCGATTTCGTTGTTCCAAAACTCTTATATAGCCAAAGCACCATCTCTACCCGAAGCTTTCTTTGGCCGAAGCGCCATCTCCATCCAAAGCTCTCTTTTAGGCTAAAACACTTAGCTGTTTTTTAAGGGATCTATAGACAATATCCTGGAATGATTAATGTAACATTTATATTATAATAAATGTCATGATTGTTAGCCTAGGATGTAAGACGGTTGACACATTGTCAATGAAATAAATGCATAGCAGACAGGGGCTTTAGCCTAGGAGATGAAATCACGTGGTTCTGATCCAACGGCTACCACGTCGGCTAGAACTCTATAAATAAGCAACTCTTTTAACATTTATTTCGAATGCAACTCTTCACACTTCAAACCGTACTCAATCTTCTCTGGCTCATTCCATATTTATTTGCTCAAGTTTCGATTACTTCTACTTTGGTTGAGTCGTTTATGACTGTTTGTTTAAATATGTTGTCGGTACTAGAATATTTTTGTCTTGCATTATAGAGCATCTCCCATGTCCATTTACACTACCCTTTCCATCCGGTCAAATTTTGTTCGAATTTACTTATGTGGACGCGAGTGGGCTCGACATTTGTTGTCTACGCAAACATTGAAAAAAATGGGTCAACAGCTGTGATACCACTTTGTTGAGAATCCAACAAAATAATTAATGATGAGAATAATATGAACAATATGAAAATAATGGATAACAAAATAACGAAGATTTTTGTGAAAGAGGAGAATTTATTATACCAAGAAATTAAATTATCTTTACAAGATTTAATTCTCTCAATCTAAATCTAAACAATTCTCCCAAGTTCCTATTGTATACAACAACAATCTAATTGTTATATTCTATCTCTCTTGAGTCTATACCTTGCGGAGTATTTATATGAGTCAAATCTTGAAGTTATGGATGAAGTAGAACCCAAAATCACGTAAGAAACTAAAATAGGGTAGAACTCTTCCTGAATGGTCGGCGCTAATCTGTTTATTTTTCTTGCTGTCAGCCCCTTGGTACCTCGTCTGAACCTTCCCAATTCTGTCCTAATGCTTCTAATAACACTTCCTTATCTATTCCAAACTTCTTATCCCAATCAAACTCTCAATCCGTGATAAAATTTGATCCCTTATCAACTGGACTTCTAAACCAAAATTATTTAGGCTTCATCTATGAATCAAACTTCCAAATCACATGGAATTAGAGTCACAAAATATAACAAACTCCACCTTAACGCATATTCCATAAAAAAGAATTAAGTCTTCACTCTTCAAGTTATTATCCTACTCTTCTACCATACCATGCCAGACATACTAAGCAACTGTGAACCAAATCTAAACCCTACTTTCCAGCAGAACTACCATGCGCGTCATCCTTGCTTGAATCACCCGTTCACTTCCAACTCCTATCGAGTCAATAAACATGCTTAAATTACCATGAGCAACATCAACTCCACCAGAGTTGCTAAACCTGCTCAAATCACAATGAGGAACATGATCAACAAGACCACAACTAGCTATATCGAGCTACTAGAAGATTTCCCAATATCATTGTTCGAATTACCACAAACAACCCGATCACAACCAACTTTACCCAAGTTATTGTTTAATGAACCATAAGTTGCAATTGCATCCACATGTGATCGCATAACCTTCTAACACATATAATCAGGACTTTTTTCGTACCTTTAACACAACTCGGATACCCATGCTAACTTTCAGAATTTCACCTCCATCAGTATACATGTACCCTTTTAAATCAAGAGTACTCAAAAAGATTAAATTTCTGTTTGTACCTAGAACATGTCGAAGCTAGCCAAGTGTTCTCTAACCATCATATCAAACATCTTGATTTTGACATTACCAATCTCAGCTATTTGACAAGGCTCGTTATTTCCCATCATCACAGAATCCCTTATAAGTGTTTCATATGAAGAAAAACAATCTCGGTTTGAACACATATGAAAAGTGCAAGTTGAATCAAGAATACAATCATCGTCAACTTTGGAATTACCTTCATTAATCGCCAAAAGATCTCCGTCATTGTCTTCTTCAGCAAGACTGCATTGTCGGAATTTTTTTGTAGTTTCTTCTGATCTGTAGTAACAAATACCTTCATTAATCGCCAAAAGATCTTCATCATTGTCTTCTTCAGCAAGACTGCATTGTCGGAATTTTTTTGTTGTTTCTTCTGATCTGTAGTAACAAACCTATTCCGGCACTCATAGCAATCCATCTTTATGTGCTCTTTGTTGTTGTAATACCAATAGACTTTACTAATGTTGTTATCCTTGACTCTGCCCCTTTCATGACCATTTGTCTTTCTCTCATGAATAACAAGACCCTCTACATGGGCCTTAGAATCGACAACCTGATGTTTCATCTTTTCCTTAGAATATACCTTCATTAATCGCCAAAAGATCTCCATCATTGTCTTCTTCAGCAAGACTGCATTGTCGGAATTTTTTTGTTGTTTCTTCTGATCTGTAGTAACAAACCTATTCCGGTACTCATAGCAATCCATCTTTATGTGCTCTTTGTTGTTGTAATACCAATAGACTTTACTAATGTTGTTATCCTTGACTCTGTCCCTTTCATGACCATTTGTCTTTCTCTCATGAATAACAAGACCCTCTACATGGGCCTTAGAATCGACAACCTGACAATAAAGCGCATCATATACATCGTCAATAGTAAGAGTATCTAAGAGTCATATATGAAGGCGGTAACAAATATAACAATATCAATCCTAAATTCTCTTCATCATACTTGTCATTCATGGTCTCCAAGATAGCGACGATTTCTTTGAACTTCGATAGATGATCTTCCGAAAATTCACATTTTGTCAAGCGATGAGAATACAAGCACTGCTTTAAGTGTAATTTACTTGTCAAGCTTTTTATCATATAAATCTGCTCCAATTTTAACCACAACCCAATTGCACTTTTTCCCTTACCACATCCTAAAGAATTTGATTAGAAAGATGAAAATGTATTTGTGACAGGGCTTTCCAATTCCGTTGCTTTTCATCTACATTCATTGTTGTAGACATTCTATCTATCCCCAAAAAAGTATTATCAAGATTCAATTGAGCAAGAACCGTTTGCATCTTGATTTGCCACAAAGAAAATTTACTGCTGCGATCCAAAAACGAAATCTTAAATTTCATAGTTGCCATCCCTAAAACAATTAACCTTGTTCAAATCTTGTTTTAATAACCAATTTGGACATCCCAAAAAACTACCAAAAACCTTGGCTCTGATACAACTTGTGGGAAACAATCAAGATACCATAAATCGCTCTAATACCACTTTGTTGAGAATTCAACCAAAGAAGAAAATAATATAAACAATATGAAAAATAATGGATCACAGAACAACCAAGATTCTTGTGGAAGAGCATAATTTATTATACCAAGAACTAAAATTAACAACAATGATCCAATTTATATCTTTTGTCTTTCTTGAGTTTATACCTTGTGGAGTACTTATATGAGACAAATCTTAAAATTATGGATGATTTAGAACCCAAAATCGCATAAGAAACCAAAATAGGATAGAACTCTTCCCGAATGGCTAGCACCGCTGCTTCACTTGCCAGGCGCCGCAGCATCGGCAAATCTATTTGTTTTTCTCTTTGTCGACGCCATGGCGCCCATCCTGACGCCCCTAGTTCTGTCATAATGCTTTCAATAACATTTATCCATTTCAAAGTTTTTATCCCAATCAAACTCTCAATTCATGATAAAATTTAATTCCTTATCAAATCAGACTTCTAAACCAAATTATTTAAGGTTCCTCCAAGAATCAAATTTGCAAATCACGTAGAATTTGAGTCACAAAACATAACATGACTCACTTGAGAAAGAGCAGCAACACATCAAATGAATGTTCAAGAGTAAAAAACTATAAGCAATCCATAGCACTCCAACAATTTGAACTTTAAGATCAAAGTTAAGCAAATGGTTTTGCCAAAACTTAATAAATTGTTAAAAAAAGCACAATAAGTTACAAATGTGATTAATGCACTACTTTGCCTATAAAGATATCAAGAAATTTCGAAAATGATTTCCACCATGAAAGCTAAGATACTCGCAAACCAAAAACGATATGTCTAATTATTGTCAAATGTCTAAGGTATCAGCTTGACTAGATTGAAGGTCTAACTCAAGAATGCTTTGAATATATAAAGGGTGATCATTAGAGATCGAGTAGTAAATCAGACCAACTAGAAAAAATACAAGAAGGTAAAGCCGAGTTTCCACCAAAATAATGTTGATCATGTTGGGAATTTATTTAACATTTACAGCGGAAAATAAATTATTTTTCAATTTTCACCAAGGATTTGATTTGTGTTTAGATAAAAACTGTGATAGAAATTATACATTTGATAAATTTTGCAAACTCCTTTGTTGATATTGAAATACGAATAATCACGATCGGTAATCTACAGTTGTCCAATAATATAACCTCCAATGGAAAACCACATAGGAAACAAGAATTAGAGAAGTATGGTTTCTCCTTTCTTGTGTTAGAAAGAATATGAATTATGTTCTGTTTTTTTTTTTTTTTTTTGAAACACTAATGGCTTATTAATATAAGTCCAAGTGGGATTGGCTCATCTATTAAACTTAACTCGGTCCAATATTTAATTAATCCAATCAATTAAATTAGATCAATGAATTAATTAATCCAATTAATTAAGTCAGGCATATTAACAAGTAAGCCAATTAATTAATTGTATAAAACTTGTTAATTAATTAGTTGTAATCTCATTCTTCTAGTCAGGCACATTAACAAGCAAGCCAATTAATTAATTGTACAAACTTGTTAATTAATTAATTGTAATCTCATTCTTCTAGCCCATTGGGTTCTCAATAATGATATATAACGACGTGAATTATTATTTTAATCTAATCAAAATCGATAAATTAAAATACCCATTTTTAATTTATCA
>CAIGRP010113604.1:0-23340 GCA_903798385.1 Fraxinus cuspidata | reverse complement strand
GAGACTATATATAAGCTAAATAAAATAAGTTGAAAAGACTATTCTACCCATAATAAACAATAAAATAAAATAATCATATTTCTTAACACTCTCATCTGCTTGAAAACTTACCCTTCCAAATTCTGGTCATTACTTTGAGATCAACTTCTTCTTGCCAGTTGTCATATGATCAAATTCATAATTTTCAGTTATGTCAAACAAACATGCTGGTCGGAGATTCGTTACCCATTTTCTTGGTTCACATCGATCTCTAAACGGAGACATAAATTCCAGGAAAGATAATTCAAAGCCAGCTGAAGATCTGTCCTCGTTGAATATTCTTTATTCGCAGAACTCTATTTCTGTTTCTAACGAACATCGGCCTCCACCGCAAGGCACCACTTTTACTCAAATCCCAACCCCAACCCCAATCACAATTGCAATCGGATCACAAAGAGAGAAATTAGGCATTTGTCCTTGTAGCTGTACAGTCTCATTGTGTCTTGGCTATCTTGAAAAGATCCATTTTTCCCTTTTTTTCAAATTCAACGAATCTGTTGCAATTCTAAAGAAATTGAGAAAAGATGAACGAAGAAAATGTCACTTGGTGATGTCAAATGGACTTCTCCATTGTTGAATTCTTGGAATTTAATGCACACCTGGCATCAAAACTAAAGTAAAATTGTGGGGGGAAAGAAATCAGAAAATGGCAACAATAATTGCTGAAATATTGGATTCAAAGTTAGGTGGTGGAGATAGTTGTGGATCGAGGTGCAAGTGGTGATGATTGTGAATTGGAGGTGGAGGTGGTTGGGGCTGTAGATTTGAGGTAACGACGGTGATTTGGATGGCTCGATGGTGTTCAAATGTGGTGATGTGAGGTAACGTAGGGTGCTTGGATAATTTGTGCTTTAGCCCATGTTTGGTTCGAATTAAAATTTGATTTTTAATTCAAGTCAAAGTCAAACAATCAATATAAACGACATCTTTCATGAGTCCCACAATTTTTCAACCACACTTTTTAAATTTTTTTATTAAAATCTACTAAAAATCTAATTTTAATCTTCACTAAACACCCTCTATAAAAATGTGGGATTTGAGATTAACATGTAACTGTGATTCACAAATTGTGTCTTTTTGGCTTAATCGTAAATTGTGTATTATTGTGCTTGTAACATGTTTAATTAAATTATAGGTCACAAAATTTTATCAAAGGTTACAAAATGTGAAAACTTGATTTTGGAAAAAAATCTGACAAATTTCTTATTTTTGAAATTGTATTTTGAAACTTTTATAGTATGTATTTTCTGTGTGCCAAATCTTCAAGTGATGTAAAATGATAACTAATTAACAAGACAACTTAATCTTTCAAATCTTTTAATTTTATTTTTTAAAGAACTGCAAGGTTTGGCGATAGACGTTGCTCCTAAAATTCATATCTTCCTCTAGTGTTTTTTCCGTAGTTCACTACGACTTCTTCTAACATGGACATCAAGGTGTGGGCATCTTTCACTGTAAAATTGTAATGGTGCTAGGGCGGTGTGAATGGGTGGGGCTTTGGCCTTTATTTAGCCCTCTGCTAGAGTTGAGGGACACTGGCTTTGTCGGTGGCTATTCTTCAACAGTGTCCTAAAGAGGCGAGGGAGAGAATTGGAGCTTGATTTGGGTGTTGTGGGGGATAATGGAATAGAATTGTGCATGGAGCTAGGGGCAAGAACGCATTATCTCTTGACATTATAGTATACGAGGTGCTTCCTGAAGGAGAGGCGAGTGGTAGTAGGTAGAGGGGTTGGCGGCCCCCTGGAGGTTGGAACATTGAAAATAAACAATGGATGCAGCTATCATAGGTGTCTAGGGTGAGGGTTGGTGGGAGTATGGGCGACAGTGAGGGATGAGGCAGGTATGGTGGTAGTTGGAATCTCAAAGCTAGTGTCCAGGGGGTTATAAGTGGAAGATGGGATGCCCTAGCCTTACGCGAAGGATTGATTTTGCCAAGTCCCAAGGATTCCCTTCGAGTGGTTCAGTCTTTAAGTCCAACTATTGCTTTACTATGAATAGGATTGTCTTGTCACATATTATGTTATTGATGCTGGATGTTTATGCATGTATTGAAATTTCATTCTTGTAATGGCAATAGAGTAGCTCACACTTTAATTTCGGTAGTTAGTCATCGTAAAATTGACTAATGAATTGTTTTAAATCTTTAAGAATTGTACCTCTGGCATAAACAATCAAAGTGGATTTATCCCTGCCTCGGTTTCAAAAGCTTCTGAACTCACTAGGCTAGGACTTGGATATAATCATTTCACCAGTTCAATTCCAAACTCATTGGGTAGTCTAATACACCTTCAACATCTCCATTCCAAGTGTTGAGTTTCTTCAATTCTTTGTCTGATGAATTGCAAACAGCTGAGACAATTGTGGAGAGGAGATAATCCTCTAAATGGAATTCTTCCAGCTTCTGCTGGATACCTCTCTGCCTTTCTTGAACATATATATGTAGCTAATGGTGGAATAAGATGCCATATTCCTAATGAAACTGGTAATTTGAGCAGCTAGGCATTCTGTGTCTGCATAGCAATGAATTAACAGGAACCATTCCGAGGACATTTGGAAGGTTACTTGTAATTAATGAAATAATTTAGTTTTCAGTATTATCAATATGACATACTTGTAAAGATTAAACAAGAAATCAATATATTTAAATATATTACAAATTGCTCTTTTTTATATAAAATTTTATAATTTAATTACAAATAGATCTTTAAAAAAAAATTGATGAAAAAAGAAAAAGTAGTTATATGAATCTTTAGCTACAATTTATTTGTTTCAAAGAACATGGAGATAAAAAAAAAAAAATATTGATAGAGAAAAAAGAAAGAAAAACAAAAATAAAAAAAGGGTAATTAGGACGTTATGTCTCAATCTTTCACTATTATTGTGAAAACGTCATTAGCTTTTATTTTTGACATTTTGACCTCATTTCCACCTTTCATTGCATAAAATGTCATTTTCACCGATTTTTTCAATTAAAATTGTGAAATGACAACCATTTCTTTAAATAAAACAAAAATAAAAGGAAAAAATTAATTGTAACCATAGTCCTAAATTTTTTTAAGAAGCGCAAATGAGTTCCAAATAAATTATTAAAAGGGTAATTAGCATATAATGTCCCTACATTTCATTCTTATTGCGAAAAATGTCTATACCTTTCTTTTTTGACACATTTACCCTTAATTATACATTTGATTGTGCAAACCATTCTTTTTTCAATTTTCATCCAATTTCTCAATAAAAATTTATGAAATACCTCATATTTGGTTTTCAGTATTATGAATATTACATACAAGAAATCAACATATTTAAATATATTATAAATTGGTCTTTTTTATGTAAAATTTATAATTTAATTACAAATAGATCTTTAAAAAAAATTGATGAAAAAAGAAAAAGTAGTTATAGGAATCTTTAGCTACAATTTATTTGTTTCAAAGAAAATGGAGATAAAAAATAATATTGATAAAGAAAAAAGAAAGAAAAATAAAAATAAAGGTGTACCTAATCATGTCACAACTCTTTATTGAGAAATTGGATAAAAATGATGGTTTGCGCAATCAAATGTGTAATTAAGGATGAAAATTTCCAAAAAAGAAAGAAAGAAAGAAAGATGGGGACGTTTTTCGTAATAATAGTTAAAGGTAGGGGTATATGTGCTAATTATCCTTTTAATAATTTATTTGGGGCTCGTTTGCGATTTTTTAAAATTGGGACTATGATTGAAATTATTTTTTCTTCATTTTTTTTTGTTTTATTTAAAGAGATAAGTATATTTGTCATTTCACAATTTTTAATTGAGAAAATTGGTGAAAATGAGTTTTTGCGCAATGAAAGGTGAAAATGCCAAAAAATGAAAAATAAGGAAATTTTCTACAATAATAATAAAAAAGTGTTGACGTTATGTGTTAATTACCTTTTCGTCAATAGACATTCCCAACTAAAATTTGTCTATGTAGTTTTGTTAATGGACATTCCCAACTAAAATTTTTCTATGTAGTATTCTGGTTTTGTCAATACGAATTTCAACTATGCTCAGCTAAATTAATTTTTTGTGAGGTGTGATCGGGAGATTTGGTTAGGCTATTCTCCATTTGGTTTCCCGAAAATTGTATCAGAAATTATCGATCCTTGGATTAACTAACTTTTAATAACTAATATAAGTTGCAGACCACTATTTAAACATTTATTGTTAACTCTTAAACTCACAAATAAACTTCAGGATTCACACACGGAAAAATATATTCTTCAAGAAGATTACAATTCTTTCAAGAAGATTTCAAGTAAGTCATGAATAATGAAGAATTTTAGGGTAAAATCGACAAGGAGATATATAGCAGCTATACATTCAGGTAGATTCAGTGAACATCATATACGCCAGACACTTCTCAATAACCGTATGGATGAAGATCTTGTTGGGGATATTACACCGATAACGCGCATGAATTATATTCTCAAAACGCACATTTTACTTTCGCAAAATCGAACATAGTTTCGACTTACCAAAATAGAATTTGAGAAGACGAAATGATAATTACTAAATTCGAATACATGACAATTGATTTAGTCATTTCCATTTCTTGACAAAAAATATTTCTTATAATCAATAGAATAGTTAGTTGTTTTGAAGTCAAATCTCAAATTCAAAGAAATCTAAAAATAAAATAGGAAATGCAAGTGATTTGATTGGTCGAGGCAAGTGTTTAACATTTTCTCCTAAAATGAATTTTCTCCGCGTCAGTGCTAACGATTTTTCGACAATCATCTCCCAAAATAAAATGACCACGTCTCGCAATAGGAACACTCCAAAGTACGTAGACCAACGAACTCTTAACGGAATTTTATCTCTACCAAACCATGTTTTATGTAAGAAAATACCACTTTTACAAAGTATTTTTATGCAATGTAACAAAAAGAAATGATATGGAATTATGAACTGAATTAATAAATTCCAAACACATGTGATCTATATATAGTAATTGGAATTATTTGTCTTAAAAGACACAACCATATAAAGTGACACACCTCTTGAAATTTATCTCTATATATGAATAGACATGCACATTGGAAAATAATCATGCCAAAAATCATGATCTTTATATGGAAAGACACACCTTTCTATGCAAATATTTTCTAGAATATTTCATAATATTCTATACAATTTTCTAACTATTCACGTATTTAAGCAACTAAAATTTGATTTAATTTCTCATTCATCAAATAATGAATTCCAATTTATTGATCATTGGTCAAAACCAATTTTCGATATAAGATTCCAACGAATCTTACGATCAGCGATCTCAACAATGTACTAGGTATTCAATTCGTATTCAATTTAATTGCTCGTGGCTACTTGCAAGAAAGTAATGCCACTGAAAAAAATTATATTATTGAAGTGTTATGATGAATTTTCTTTTCCAGCAGCTTGTAGGATAAACCAAGATTATTGAAAGTGTAGGATAAAAATACATAATTAAGTGTAGAAAAAACAACCCCTTGTCTAAAATCAATTTTTTCCGCTAATGTGGGGAATGATTCAGGTTTACCTGATCTTCTTGAAGATCTGTATGTTGATCAAGGGATGGAAAATTTGAATGTTGAGGATGGGGGCCGTTGGAGCATAATTCGTATGACATTTGGCCGATAGTTTCCGATGTGGTGGCTAGAGGATACAAAGCTGATGAGAGTCATGACCATAAAGACGTATCTAATCATGGACCTGCTCATCATGGCGTGATACCCGTAATCCAGCATCAGCAAGTAATTCAGTACGTGCCGATCGGGTTCATCAGTCGACTATGTGGACATATGAAGTGTACATGGTATATGAGTGCTTTATATCTATTCAACCTCTATTGTTGGGGAATTACCGCTACATAAGCCCATCCCAATTGATTTACGACCAGAGGGCGTTTCCAGTGATTTTACAGCATCCTTCGATGTATCAATTGGCTGGTTATGAATACCATCTTCTTGGGGTGTATGGCTTCAATCTTTTTAATAGCACCCCATCAACTGTGTGTTTGAACTGATGATGTTAGGTTTCTTTTTCGTCTATTTCATTTGAACTTGTAATAGTCTATTACTTTGCAAAACCTCAAACTGTGGCCTTAGCTTTTGATGAACTCTAACAACATGAATAGTAGTGCTATAATCCGTTTGATCATCTGGATCATCAATCATAACGATTAAACCTTGAAAGTATGGCTGAAGGAAGAGCCACATTGGACTTTGGACAGAGGTGAAGATTATGCATCCAATGTCTCACACAGAATATTCTTCAAGAAGATTACAATTCTTTCAAGAAGATTTCAAGTAAGTCATGAATAATGAAGAATTTTAGAGTAAAATCGACAAGGTGATATATAGCAACTATACCATCAGGTAGATTCAGTGAATAGCATATACGCCAGACACTTCTCAATAACCATACGGATTAAGATCTTGTTGGAGATATTACACCGATAACGTGGATGAATTATATTCTCAAAACGCACATTTTACTTGGGCAAAATCGAACATAGTTTCGAATTACCAAAATAGAATTTGAGAAAACGAAATGATAATTACTAAATCCGAATACGTGACGATTGATTTAATCATTTCCATTTTTTGACGAAAAACATTTCTTATAATCAATAGAATAGTTAGTTTTTTTGAAGTCAAATCTCAAATTCAAAGAAATCAGAAAATAAAATAGGAAATGCAAGTGATTGGATTGGTCGAGGCAAGTGTTTAACATTTTCTCCTAAAATGAATTTGCTCCGCGTCAGTGCTAACGATTTTTCGACAATCATCTCCCAAGATACAATAACTACGTCTCGCAATAGGAACACTCCAAATTACGTAGACCAACGAACTCTTAACGAAATTTTATCTCTTCCAAACCATGTTTTTATGTAAGAAAATACCACTTTTACAAAGTATTTTTATGCAATGTAACTAAAAGAAAAGATATGGAATTATGAATTGAATTAATAAAATCCAAACACATGTGATCTATATATAGTAATTGGAATTATTTGTCTTAAAAGACACAACCACATAAAAGGACACACCTCTTAAAATTTATCTCCATACATGAAGAGACACACCCATTGATAAATAATCAAACCAAAAGTCATGATCTTTCAAATGGAAAGATACACCTTTACATCCAAATATTTTCTAGAATATTTCATAATATTTTCTAGAATATTTCATAATATTTTCTAAAATATTTCATAATATTCTATACGATTTCCCAACAATTCATGTATTTAAACAACTATATTTGACTTAATTTCTCATTCATCAAATAATGAATTCCACTTAAATAATTATTTAAAATTGGTCAAAACCAATTTTCGATATAGAATTCCAAAAATCCCCCACATGAATGAAAATTAATGACTAGTAAAGAGAAAGCGAAAAAACATTGAATCAGGTAAGGTAGGTTCCAACTTTCAAACTTTTCTTATTGAAATACTATCGAATTTACTTGGCTAATTTGTAAACGCGATATCTTGAACCATTCAGCTATTGGTGTAAACCAAGACAACATTACTTATACAATGTCTTCCCTAAACTATTCATGATTCTCATGAATTGGTTTATTTTGGCCATGAACAATCCTTGGGTTTCATAAGTATTTGGAGAATTGTAGCCTCGAACAATTCTTATTGAAGCGATCTACTTCACACTTACATAGGTGACATCTTATTAGGAGTATTCTGCCATACTCCACTTGATCTAATCAAAATATAAGAATCGTTAAAATAGTATCTTAACCTCTAACATTCTATCGAAAACACTTCAATTATCATAGGAATGCGTTATGAAATATTTTTCCAAGAGATTCATTGAATTTTCGTAACTTAGTTGTCCCTTTGAATCAAAATATTGGGATATCCAGTCAACAAGGTAGAATTACCATTACAAAGATCCTCACGTAGTAGGCTTTAATCACATTCCCCTCAATACGCAGTATACTTGATCTCTTGGTGATCTTTTTTTAGTGGATCCCCGAGTTTGCACCAGATCAACTGTTTTGTGGTATTATGTCTATGACGAATATGTCCAGACTTACCATTACGATTGACTATGCGTCTTATTAAATATGTCTAGCTATTACAATCTATTCATTTAATAGATACAAATTGTCACCAATTGAGAAATCCTCTTATGAAACTACATGCTTCTTACTAGCTTTATCTAAAGCTTCGTTAATTTTCAAACATGGTTAAAGGATTTCTATCAAATCGTTACACTAGCCAATCACTTTTATTAGTGGATTTCATATATGGGTATTCAATTTTCAACATTGAATTATTACAATGTATCTATGAATATTCTTCATATATTCCAATTTGCATATTCGAACAACCACCATAATCAGATTTCGTCTCATTTTATCCACTTTATCTTTAGTGTACGTAAAATTGTAATCCATCCTCAAACTTCTAAAATAGTATAAGGGAATTTCTACATTTTACTTCATAAGCACTCTTCTATGATTTATAAGGTGTATGAAATATAACTTGAGAGACAAGCTACCCCGCAATTCCTCAATTAGGAATGTATTCTATGAGTAGTATTGCAACCTTCACAAATTTTGGATTAAGCTTGAACTTAGAATTTATCAACTCGTTTAAAAATTCAATTCATCTATCACAATGTCCATTTCATATGTTCCAACTCAAATCATATAACAATGATTATGAATAACAATATCACGTGTAAGTCAATGAACTTTCATATTTGTGTTGCCAACTCACACAATATACTAATGAAATGGTCTCAATAAAATAGGAGTATAACTTGCTTCTTTTCAAATAACACACATTTTTCTTTCATGCACATGGACCGTTCCCCAAGTGCCATGACAAAGTGAGAACAAACCAATTTATTTATTTCTTGTATAAATACGTACAATCTTCTTTCAATTTGCATTATTCTCTAATGACTAAAGAACACATTCCTGCAAATCTAAAAATTGCCAGGTATACGGTCTTTTCTTCTTCTCTATCTGAAACCTACTCTATGGGTTTCCATTCTGTTTTCTTCAACAAAAGTACCTTTCATCCCTATCAACTGGAGATGAACAAATAATAACTTTCATTCTTATGCATTTCAGCATAAAATCTAGATTCCACTAAATAATGGGACATGCCTTATGATTTAGAATCCAATTTGTATGATCACGTGTTCAGAAATTACACTGTGATCCCACTTCATGAATCAGGATATTATCTGTTAATGGTGATATTAGTGCACCACATCCATTTTACATTATCCTTATTTATAATAACCTGGCGGTTGGGCAACTCCCTCCACCGCCTTTCACCATCAATCGGCAATGGGCGTGTTCTCAATAGTCACAAAGAAGCCTTACTGGAAACCGAACACATGGGTTCCAATTTATTCCTTCCATGGCTAACAAGGAAATGCGTTTGCGGGTTTGTGGATTGGGAGAAGAAGTTTCCAATAGTATAAACTATTTTCATTCCAAGCAATGGATATATAAATGAAAAGGTGTGTATTTTCATTTAAATTTAACTATTAATTAACTAAAATAGTAGACGATATATATGGTGATGAAAGAATGCATCTTCATGTATGCAAATGAAAATTCAAGAAAGTTCACTCATTTTCAAGATTTATTGAATAGAAGCAATGCTCATGCACATAACAAGCACATAAAATTGATCAAGAAATGCAAACTAATGGCCGTTAAATAATGCCGTCTTTTCCAGTTTAATAGCGATTCAACCATATAAATTAAGTCTATATGGATTTCATGTAAAATATACGGTTATCAATTCTTTTCCATCAGACAATTGGTTTTGTACAAAATCCAATTCAAGCATATATAACATAAATTCCACTCCTAATAATACAATCGATTTTAGATTTCAATAGATATGAAAATATAAAATGCACGAGAAAATTCATCATAAGATTGTTGGAGATATTACACCGATAATGTGCACGAATTATATTCTCAAAACATATATTTTATTTGTGCAAAATCGAACATAGTTTCAACTTACCAAAATAGAATTTGAGAAGACGAAATGATAATTACTAAAATCGAATACGTGACGATGGATTTAATCGTTTCCATTCTTTGATGAAAACATTTCTTATAATCAAAAGAATAGTTAGATTTTCTAAAATCAAAACTCAAATTCAAAGAAATTGGAAAATAAAATAGGAAATGCAAGTGATTGGATTTTCCGAGGCAAGTGTTTAACACTTTCTCCTATTATGATTTTGCGCCACATTGGTGCTAACGATTTTTTGGCAATCATCTCCCAAGATATAACCATCACGTCTTTGTAATAAGAACACTCCAAATTACATAGACCAACAAACTCTTAATCATGTTTTTATGTAAGAAAAGATCACTTTTACAAAGTGTTTTTATGCAATACAACTAAAAGAAATGATATGAAATTATGAATTGAATTAATAAAATCCAAACACGTGGGTTCTATATATAGTAGTTGAAATGTTTGTCTTAAAAGACACAACCATAGAAAAGGACACACCTCTTGAAATTTATCCCTATATACGAAGAGAAATGCACATTGGAAAATAATCATGCCAAAAATCATGATCTTTACATGGAAAGACACACCTTTCTATGCAAGTATTTTGAATATTTCATAATATTCTATACGATTTCCTAACAATTCACGTATTTAAAAAACTAAAATTTGATTTAATTTCTCATTCATCAAATATTGAATTCCAATTAATTAGTCATTGGTCATGACCAATTTTCGATATAAGATTCCAACGGATCTTACGATCAGCGATCTCAACAATGTACCAGGTATTCAATTCGTATTTAATTTAATTGCTCATGGCTACTTGCAAGAAAGTAATGCCACTGAAAAAAAATTATATTATTGAAGTGTTATGATGAATTTTCTTTTCCAGCAGCTTGTAGGATAAACCAAGATTATTGAAGTGTAGGATAAAAATACATAATTAAGTGTAGGAAAAACAACTCCTTGTCTAAAATCAATTTTTTCAGCTAATGTGGGGAATGATTCAGGTTTACCTAATCTTCCTGAAGATCTGTATGTTGATCAAGGGATGGAAAATTTGAGTGTTGAGGATGGGGGTCGTTGGAGCATAATTCGTATGACATTTGGCCGATAGTTTCCGATGTGGTGGCTAGAGGATACGAAGCTGATGAGAGTCATGACCATACAGACGTATCCAATCATGGACCTGCTCATCATGGCCTGATACCCGTAATCCAGCATCAGCAAGTAATTCAGTACGTGCCAATCGGGTTCATCAGTCCACTGTGTGGACATATGAAGTTTATTGTCGGGGAATTACCGCTACATAAGCCCATCCCAATTGATTTACGACCAGAGGGCGTTTCTAGTGATTTTACAACATCCTTCGATGTATCAATTGGCTGGTTATGAATACCATCTTCTTGGGGTGTACGGCTTCAATCTTTTTAATGGCACCCCATCAACTGTGTGTTTGAACTGATGATGTTAGGTTTCTTTTTCGTCTATTTCATTTGAACTTGTAATAGTCTGTTACTTTGCAAAATCTCAAACTGTGGCCTTAGCTTTTGATGAACTCTAACAACATGATGAGCATGCGATAATATTTGGATCATCAATCATAACGATAAATCTTGAAAGTATGGCTGAAGGAAGAGCCACATTGGACTTTGGACAGAGGTGAAGATTATGGATTCAATGTCTCATAACACCAAAACTGAATTTGGAATTGGACAGAGGAGAGTCGAAAAAAGAAATGTAGAAACTGCATCATATTGTTCCCCAAGTTCAATCTTGCTCATCTCACAAATTCACAGTCAGATAATAAAATCTATCATTAATTAATTAGCAAACGCATCCAATGTCTCATAACCGAAAAAGAAAAAAAAATTGAATTTGGAACTGGATAGAGGAAAAGATTATGCATCCAATGTCTCATAACACAAAAATTTTACATAAACCAACACCCACTTCATTGTAGTGCACCCCCATAACTAATCAACCTCCACTTCCCTATAATTCCTCCACCTTTCTCGCGAAAAAAGAGAATTTGGAATTGGACAGAGAAGAAGATGGGATCGTGGACCTTGTTCTGTTCATTACGCGCAGTGAAACTATGAAAAGAATAGTGGCACTTTGCCATCTCGTCACTGACGAGGCACTTGGATTCGGCTGCTTTGATTTGGGTGTCCTCGTCGCGGAAAGGATTTCGTCTCACGTCGTGAAATTCTTCGAAGGCCCAATAAGTGACTACGTTTCTTGTTTGCCTAGTGGAATTCTAGGGTTAAATTTGGAGGAAATTACAGAAAAACGGGCATTTAGTTTTTCAAATTCAAAAATCTGATCTGAAGTTTATTTAATCAAAATTCAGGTATTAATTGAATTTATTAACCCTAAATCATGAATAATGCTATTAATTGAATTATATTAACCTAAAATCACAATCTCTCTCATCCGTTCCTCACCGTCTCTCTCATATTTCACTAATCACTCCCTCTCTTCCTCTTCACCGGCGGTAGCAACATCCTCTTCACCGGCGAAAGCGACATCTGGTGGCAGGGAACGGTGCTCAGTTAAAATTTTCCCCAAAAGGAGTGTAAATCGTCGGCCAGAAGGAGTGCGAATCTTCGCGAGTTGCAGTGGTGAAATGACTGTCCGCTTCTATCAACTCACTCCGGCGACTCTTCACATGCAAAGTGCTAAAGATTTGGGTGGTGTTTTGTGTGGTGGCTATGGTGTTTTGTGTGGTGGCGATTGGGGTGGATCTGTGGTGTTATGGTGGTGGCGACGATGGCGGTGGCGGTGGTATACTATTTATGACCAACCATTTGGTTGGTCCTTGACCAAGTATTGGTGGTGGTTCGGGATCGGGGGTGGAGTTTTTTTGGCGTATGTAACCAACTATTTGGTTCATTGTGACTAACTATGAAAATGTGACTTTAAAATCGATAATTTGTGATTAAAAAATATTTTGTGACCAACAAATTTGAAAATGTGCGACCGATAAATAAAATGCGACCTATAATTTTTTTGAACTTTGAATAATAAAATAAATTGTGATATATAAATTTTTGATTTGTGACCTCAAAATAATCTTTGACAATTAATTTGATAATATGTGACAAAAAAAAGTTGTGACTCATGAGCATGCATCTGTGACCATGAATTATATAATTGTGATTTTAACATATTTAATTAATAAAATATATTTAATTAATTAACAAATACCCGATTTTTACATTTTTAAACTTAAGGCCTGAATTTTGAAATTGAGAAACTTGAGACCTGATTTGTGAACTCTTCCCTTAAATTTTCCCAAAATATATGAGGCCCCCTAAATTTTTGGGCCTGTGGCGTGGGCTTAATTTGCCTCTGTTCAAAATCGGGCCTTGAGTGCGATATGAAAGTCGATTACTGAACAAATCAGACATTAAGTTTCACAATTGCAAAAATCAGGTATTAACTTTAAAAAATGCAAAACTCGGATATTTAGTTAATTAATTAAAAATTATAATTATTTAAATATAATAAATTTACAATTATACAACTAATGGTCACATGTACATAATTATATGTTACAACTTATTTATTGATCACATAGTATTAAATTAATTGATCACAAATTATTTCGAGGTCACGAATCAAAAATTTTATATATTCATTGGTCACAAATCAAAAAAATTATATATCTGTCACATATTTTTAAATTTGTTGGTTCAAATTAATTTTTAGTCACAAATTATCGAATTTAAGATCACAATTTAATGGTTAGTCACAATAAACCAAATAGTTGGTGATATACACCAAACATCCCCACCCCCGATCCCTATTCTGATTCACTATCAATACTTGGTCACAAATTAACTAAATAATTGGTCACAAACGCTATCCCACCACCAACAAAACACCACCACCGCCAACACCATAGAAACGTACCGTCGCAGCCAATAACATAAACGCACCACCACCACCGTCGAAAACGACGCCAGGACTATAACACACATCGCCACCGCCTCTCCCCACAAATGCTTGCTCCAATGCCACACACCCCCTCCACCTCCACCTGCAACTCCAATCAACCACCTCCTTCTAAAATCGGGGATTTCTTCCAACATTACCACACCCACAGAAACAACCCAACCATTGTGCGTAAAATCCCCAAACCACCGGACCACTACCACTACTATACCAACCAGAAACAGATGCAAAATAGGATAAAAAAAAAAACAACAACCAACACCAAACACAACAGCCTAGAACAACAACCAACACCACATCTTGAGACCAGGCGCAGCGGCTCAGATCTATTCATCCCAAAGATTAAGCCTCAAGGGGTCGCGTTCACCAACTGGCCATCTCATCTCACCTAATCGATGGTTTTCATGGAACGACATCATCAATGACAGAATCGCGAATGCGCCGCTCAAATCTTTTTTTCCTTACCGTAGGTAGCCACTCCCATGAGCGACAAATCGCAGTGGCGTTGTTGCGAGATGATGGAATGGGGAAGGGCGATTTGGGTTGTGGACGGCATAATCGATTGGTTAGCATTGGAGAGATGAGGGGGTGAGAGAGAATGGGATAGAGATGGGGAGAAAGAGACGAGAGGGAGAGTGAAGATGAGAGAGAGGGGGGGAAGAAGCTTCGGCGACGGTGGCAGCGGCGGTTTGAGTAGAGAGACGGGTAAGGAGATGAGATAATGAAGAGGAGATTGGAGAAAATTTGATTTTAGGGTTTGGATGGGGGTACATAGTGTAGGGGTGTGTATATAAATTAATTTATATTGTTATTAATATTAAAATATTAATTAATAATAATTAAATGAATATCTGATATTTGAAAAATGAAACTTCCTACCTAATTTTTGAATATTGATTTTGAAAAGTAGAATTTTGTGTAATTTTTCCATAATATTTCCATTATTTGGATTTGTTAAATACAACATGTTCTACTTTGAAATGCACCTTTTTTCTCTCCCTCTCTCTCTCTCTCTCGGAATGGTAAAACATGCATTTTACCGTGTGCATACTGCTATTGCCGAATTTTTTGTAACATAAGCATTTTTCTTCAATTTGATTGTGGACAAAATAGAAACATGAAATGAATTCATTATTCATAGATACATAATATATGAATTTCACAAACTGCCAATTCTATTGTTAAACCAAAATTAATAGCGAGCAAAATTTAATTTTTAAACAAATGCAACATGGAAGCAATACATATACCAAATTAAGAATGCATGCATAATTTTATGTTCAAAAATAATTCAAATAAAATTCTAAAAATAATTTTATTAATGAATCAAGCGGTCAAAATAGAATATAAAAAGCACGAAGAAAATCCGTTTTGAGATTGTTCGATAATTTGATGCAAAATTCATATTCCGCTAATAAAAAATACAAGTACATAAATAGCACCATTTTCTTCTATGTGACCTTCCACATACCAGTGAAAATGAATCAAGAGTTGGTAAGACTTTTGTAATAGGTGCAAACATTTTAGTGCAAATTTCCAAACGGGAAAAGGGAAAATGAATCAAGAGTTGGTAAGACTTTTGTAAGCCTTTACTTCCATTGATCGCGCTTTAATTTTCATTGGACCAATTTTAGTTTCTGTACTGTGTCCATTTTAACCTACTAAGTTTTAATCGAATTGAATTATTGTTAGAGTTTAAAGAGCTCTGATATTATATTATGACTTGTGGTTGCATTATAAGTGTATCACTCTTCTTTATTTGTTTATATACACTTCCAAACGTATGATTAAATCCTATCTCCTCCATTATTTATTTCTTTTCTTCACTTCAATAATTTGAGTCAAAATTTCCAACAAGTATGTATTATTACGTACTCCAATCTGCACAAGCAGGACAAACCCCATGGAATGGTAGCTAGTGAATTTTGAGACTTAGGAAAGCTTACAAATTGAGTCAGTCTAAGGAATGCATAGAACATGCTTTGGTGGCATCCATGACCAAATTTCGATAAATATTGTTCTTATGCACATTAATAGACTGGAATACTTCTTTTTGCTCCACCTTTGGAAAATAGGTGGAGTAATAAAAAAAATTGAAAGGAGAATAAAGCTACAAATATTAACAAAAAAGAGCAGAAAATCAAGAAAAAGAAAATTAATAAAGGAAGAACACAGAAAAAAAAGTAGGTTGATGATTTTAATTTTTTAAACTGCTTTATGGCATTCTTTATCATCTATGATTTACCTTAAAGGCACTCCAACCATACCCCGCTTAATCCCACCTAGTCTTGTCTACCTTCTTCCATCTTTTTAAATTTTTTAACAGATTTTGTTCCTTATTTTTACCGCGGACCTCCCAATATTTAAATCTGTCGGTCTACTAAAATAATAAGTGTGTGAATAAATATGATATCAACTATATGAATCTTTCTTCGTCTTTTTATTTTGTTCAATGCTAGATCTAAAATGAAATTTCTTTTTTTAAATACTTTTTCTTTTCTAAAAATAATAGAAAACACTGGGAAATGAGGACGATGGCATTGGCATGCATGGATTCGGAGAAACAAATCCTACTGACATGAGTCAATATGGAGAAAGAAAGAGAATGCATCCTCTAACTAGCCTATATACTACTTTGAAAAAAAAAAGATGAACCGCATCCTTGATGCCCCCACCAGCCCTGCCCTGGGCCTTGGTGAAGGAGGTAAATCGCAGGTTATGCTTCCAAAGGTACAGGGTGGAAGGCTGCTTGTACACTTGCACTTACCCAAAGGCAAAATCCATATTTCAGGATTTGAACCCTTAACGCGGCAGCTTCAAGCAAAACTGGAGTTTTTCCACCTTCCCCTTTTACCACTTGGAGATGTGCCCTGGGGGCGCCTATATCCTACTTTGGTTACAAAGGAGGATCGTCTCTCACCTGCTGAACTTGCACCTTTTGGCAATTTTTCTTCTCAGAAACATAAAGAGCCTTCTAGTTGGTGCTTTCCATCTTATAAGTTATGACATGACATTTATTTATGAGTGGCGCTCTATAGAACATCATTCAGTGCCTTCTAACCAGTTTTTGTTTCAAGATGCTTGCTTTGTACATGCTAAGACGGGAAAATCTCTTTGAATGCAGCTAGCAGCTTTGGACTTTATTGTTTGTGCTGCTGCTGATATTTTTGCCATGACGGACTCTGGGAGCCAGCTGCCGTCCCTGGTGTCGGGTTTCAGGACATATTATGGCAGTGGAAATGCTCCCATCTTAAGACCAATCAAGAAAAGACTTGCTGCTATTTAAAAAAAAAATAGCAGTATTAGAAGGAGTACTTTTGAGAACAGAATAGAGAAGATGACTGAGGAAGGTTAAAGACTGCATGCGCGGCCCTTAAGCAGAAGCATTTATCGACAGCCAAGATGTAAAAACATTGGATGTGCAAACATCAATAGTGCCATTCCACTATCAATGTTTATTGACGGCCAAGATGCATAGAATGTATGTTCAAGCATCAACAATGTTGTCTGCCCCTTTAGAGTAGTTATAGTATTGCCGGGTCGATAGTATATGTAAATAGTTATTCAAGACTAGGAAATATTCAAGTTTAATTTGCAGAAGCGTAATTAAACTTTAAAGAAAGAAAGTAACAAGAAGAAAACAAAAGGGAAAACGAAATCCGAGGTAAGTGAAAACACTTTCTCCTTAAGACAATATTGTCCCATAACGATGCTAACGGACTATGGCACTTGTCTTCCAAGATACATCGGATACAATATGTGGTAGAAGCACTTCAAATCATAAGCAACAACGAACTTAGAATGAAATTTTCTCTCTACACGAAAAACGATTCTAGAATATTTTTGGAGAGTATTTTGTAAGAGTCTTTGATATTATATTCATTGTAAATGATATGGGATTCATAATGGACATCCAAATAACCCTTTATATAGAAGACGAAATGTTGTAAGAGAAATGCCGCGCCCCAAACTCAGCAACCTTTGTCAAAGGTTATAGATTTACTATCGTTAGCTTGTCGCTAACCTATCGTTCAAGCGACAGTGACATCTTTGCGTCAGAGCTTCTCTTGCTAGCCGTCGCTAGACTATCACTCGAGCGACAGGCTCATCGCTCGAGCGACAGGCGAGCGATGAAGTTAGCCATTTTTTCTAGCCCATATATCATCTTTTCTATCCAACTTTGGACTTTAATTTCTTATTCATCCGAAATTAATTTTGAGATTCCAATATACCACGACGATCTAATCGACGAGAAGAACAAGTTAGTCTATTTATATTCATAATTTGACCATCGGATTAAGTCTGAATATTTGGTCAAATTTGACACAAAAGTCACTTTTCCATATTTAATTTCATTCCCTAAACCATATTCCAAAAAGTATTAGGTTAAACCAAAAGTATTTGGTTGAATTTGACACAAAAATCACTTTTCCATATTTAATTTCATTCTCTAAACTATATTCCAAAAAGTATCAGGTTAAAGTTCTTATGGTGAAAATGAGCTGTGGCACGGTTGGTTTAGACTGGTCTAGCCTCCCGTTTATTCTTTTCATTATTTTGAGTTATCAGAGACTACAAAATTATCATTTTTTTTTTACGTAAATAGCATCTTGTTTTTCCTCGTATGTTCATTTTTTTCACCGTTTTCATGGGATTGTTAACATGCAACTATTACTATCCTGGAAAACATTGTAATCTTTTGATTCATATGGGAATAAAGTAGCAGTAGAAATTTGATCTCTTTCCATGTTTGAACTGTATGTGTCTTTGCAAAAATCTTTCTAATTTGCAGGTTTCCAGGTAACTCTTGTCAAATTATGAAATAAACCTTATGAGTGCACAAGTAGAAACTGATGGCTTAATTATTGGATTAAACTTGAATAACCCAAGCCAGATTGATTAAATAAATTAAAAAATAATGACAGAAGAGGCTAATCTGTCTATTCATAGGCGACTCAAAACATACAGACTCACAAGCTCTTGTCTCTACTATAGGGTTGCAACAAGCTTTAAGTAATTGAGCATTATCCTTTTTCAGCTTATGATTTGTCTTCGCCTCAACAATAATGTATCATGATGGAGGGAAGAACCGGTTGAGATTGAACGGAAGAGTGTAAAACTCTTCATTCCGACTGTCTCCCTTGAACGTTCTGAACTTGGCCCACCATGGCATTCCCCGATCTCTAGCACTGTCTTTAATGTCAAGCGTGTTGTCCAGGAATACAGCAACAAGTAGGGCGACAGTCGGGGAGGATAAGAAGATGGTGTTTAGGAAATCGTTGAACTGCACACCAAGAGAACACGAAAAACATTTAAATGGAAATGCATTATCCACCTCCGTCTTTCATTCTACTCATCAATGCTTTTTATGAGCAACTCACCCATCCAGCATTTGTGTGTGCAGGGCCATGAAGAGCAGCGGTAGTATATTCCCTGAAATACTCAGGAATAGATAAGCCTAGGAAGAGGGAAACACCAGCGATGAAGAGGTTTCTCAACGAGTTCATGTTTGTGAATTGCAAGAACGACAACCCTACAGAAGCTGGAAACAGTGGAAAAGTGCCGATAAGAAATAAATGAGGAAATGACAGAGTAAAAAATATACATATTATTAAGTTAATTACGTTTACCCACCAACAAGACCAAACATAACACAATACACAGCTGCAAAGATTGTGAAAGGTATTGATGCAAACAATGCTCCAAATTTTCCTGCACATGTTTAAGGACAGAATTTTTAGTGAGAAGCAAGTGAAAAATATGGTTTCTTTGAGGGATTTGGCCATACATATACCTAACATTGAGAAGAAAATCATGAATCCAGCAGCAATTTGGATTACCCTGCGGCTGCCAACGCGAGTGCTTCCAAGAAGACCAATATTTTCCCTGTTATTGTGAAGGCTGAGCAAGCAATCGCCATAGAAAATTAGTACAAAACCAATGTAAGCAAAAAACTCTTACACAGAAACGGTAGATCCTGTAACTGTCCCGAATAGTCCATCCAATAGAATCCCAATGCCCTATACATGAAGAGGATTTATAAGTTTTATGTAAAATAGAATCCGAGTGAAATATAACTTGGCGGCAACTTCACATCAAACTGCACAAGGTATGAGCAATTTCTTCAACTTAGAACTTTCAAAAAGATATGTGTATATCCTTCTAAGCTTGTTTTAGATTTAACTCATCAATTTAGAATCATACACAAGATTTACTAAAGGTTCTTGCAATTGTCTTGATCGATGTACGGTTGTTTGAATGGAAAAAAATCTGCTTTTTTTTCTTTTACAGACCTGCCAGCCAATTCCACGGCTAAGCACGTGAGCAGGAGGAGGAGTAGCACTTGCTAATCGAGATGCTGCCTTATATGCTCCAGTTGACTTCAGAGGAAAAAAAAAAGAACCATCAGTTAGAAGTGTTGAGACATTTGGTGAGTTTGAAAATTTCCAAAAATACAATAGGTTTTACCTCAATCATGGAAACTAGCACAGCAGCCATCATTCCAAATGCATGACCAGCATCAAAGGTAGGTGCACCCCACTCAAGAGGGTAAGGAATTTTGATCCTATTGGAAATGGTATTTCAAGGTGATCAAGATTGCATGAGAACGTTATAACTTTTAAAGATACACATTTTACTTGTGGACAGCACATGCATACTGATTCAGAACAAAGAATGTGAAATTGTACAAACCATGGTGCAGTTGAGATGAGGTTTGATCTATCAGTCCGACAATTCTTTTGAGTTAATTCTGGACGATGCTTATATGCGCCACTGGCTGTAAGGAGGTGAGCGTAAGCCCAGATTACTGTAACTGAGATGAGAAGAGCAAATCTCTCCAATACTGGTAATTGTTTCATTTGGAAGTGCTTCAGGTACTGTGCAACGAAATTAACGAGTTAGATAAATCTTGATACTGTTAATTTTTTACAGTCTCCATATTGGAAGTCTATATATGAGATTGTAGAAAAGAGAAAAATTGTTCTTCAACAAATATCCATGTGCATTATTGAGTATTGGCAACACAAAAACTCCTTAATTAGGTAAATTGTAACATTTTCACTTATGCTAAGAAAACCAAATTTAAAGAACAGAAAGATTATATCAGAGAGTCCAATACCTGAGAGAAGGCCACAAATAAGATGAGCATCGGAACGCCAATCTCCACACATCGCCCAACCTGATCGAGTGCATAAATTAACAATATGAAATTAAGCGAGCATTTAACGCATAAAAAAAAAAAAAGCATACGAATCAAATTAAAAGCAATTGTGTTCAACATACCACAGGGAATCCTCTATCAAGTAGACCAAGACCCACAAGTGCAATTACTGGAGCCGTTCCAAGTGGACTGAAAAACCTGAATATACAAGCAACTTTTTTATAGGATTCTCAAGTGCCATAATGTTACTCTTCTATAATAGAGTAGTGTAAATTAAAAAAAAAATGTGTACCTGGAACAGATAGCCCACAGCTGACTATAACCCAAAATAATCTGCACGCTTGATGCTACTATGAGTGCACCCTGGATTGCCCGCATTGTACTAACGAATCTCTACAAATCAGAAATATGACATCATCAGTGTTTCTATCATTAGATAAACAAGTATGAAGAAACATAATTGTTAAATAAGTATTTTTTTATTATTTATTCTGAGCTCTCACGGGATATGTAAGTATATTCTGAATATAAGCAACTAATGATTTTTAGCCTTCTTAAAGTTATTGCCACCATAACAAGAAAACTCTTAGCTGCAACTATTATGAAACAGGGTACGTTGTCACCTCTTAGGGTAAATTATACATATTTTCCATGTTTCGTAAGGTAAATTAGATAGTACTAGACGGTATTAAGGAACAAAATGAAGTAACAGAGAAGGCCATAAAACGAGTACTATAAAAAGTTCATTTTTCTAAATATTATATAATGCATCAAATTTCTCTGCCCTCAAAAAGATACATAGAAGAATTTTTTACTCGAAACTGCAGGACTTACGGTGTGTGGGTCGGGGATTCTTTCCAAGGATGAATCGTGAATTATTGAAACTATAGGCACCATGAATGCCCATGAACCTCCAATGACTGTTGGCAATCTTGTTCCGAAAAGTGTTTGTAACAGTGTATTTATACCTTCAACAAACAGCAGAGTCTGCACTACTCTCACTTTATCACCCTGATTAAAACCATAAATTAAACCCCATAGAAGTAGAATGTAAGTATTAATCAACACCATTACCTACTTAACACTGAAATTTACACTGCTTTAACGAATCTATTGCTCAAAGGTTCAGAAATTCAAGAATGCAAATGATTTTAAGCAAGAATTTAAAAATAACTAAACGAGTCTTGTCTTCTTAATCAAATTACATAAATACAAGAAAATATAATTAACTCACATCAGTTCCACCCATCAAAGGAACAAGGAACGAAGGAATCATCACAGCGGTCCCTAGTGCCAAAATATAGTGCTGAAATCCCAGTGCTATTGCTTCCCCTGTTTTCACAACCAATAATTCAGCAAACCAATTCAAGACTCAAACCAAAAATACGTAAAAAAAAAAACACTAATTACAAATGATAAAACATACCCCAAGAAGGATTAGAATCAATACAATACTCTAAGCCTTGAAGTTGGTCCATTGGAGGATGACTTATTTCCTCAGGTTTTGGATCAGCCATTTCTAAAATTCAGTATACCACCCAAAATTTCAACTCAAATTCCAAATGGGTTCTCACTAAATGACTCAACAGTAAGATCGAAAAAACCAGTTTGGTTTCTCAAGAAAAGCGAAAAGCTGTAAAAGAATTAAAGTCAAAAAAGCAAAGAAAAAAGTGATTGATGCGAGAGAGAGAGAGAGATGAAGTCAAGGTTTTTCAATTGAAATATGTCTATATAAGGTGGTAGAAAATTTTAGAAAGAGAAAGCACTTGCAGCCCACTTCCCACTGTGAAGAACACTGTTCGTTCCTGAGCTTTCTCTGTGTGTGCTGCTTTTTTATTTACGAAGGTTTCCGTTAACTTTTCTCATATTCCCAAATTGCCCCTTAAGGAACTGCCAACCCAGATGTTACCGTTACTCCCTGTTGCACTGCTGTACTTTCTCAATCTTAATTACAATTTTTACAACTCAACTTGTTCTAAATTTTTTTTTTTTTTAAATTATTTAAATTTACTTAGGCTCCGTTTGATACGGTAAAATTTTCCAGGGAAGTTGGAATTCGTTTTCGATTTCCACCTTTTAGGCTGTTTGATAACATTTTTTTTCCATGGAATTCGATTTCTTGGTTGTGGCCAATTCCTTGATTTCAAGGAA
>CAIGRP010113597.1:0-14273 GCA_903798385.1 Fraxinus cuspidata | reverse complement strand
AAATCTGTAGGCTTATGAAAACATTAAATAATGATTGTCGGGTTTTGCTGATGAGAAGTTAGGTCACCAAAGATGCATGATTAATTCAAGGCAAGCAATATGCACTTTCTCATTTTTTATGCAACTCCATTTTATTATTATTATTGTTGTTGTTGACCTCTAAAATCTTATCAATGATGTTATCAATAGATCTAAATGCTTCTCACGTCCACTTAAGCTGGATTCCTCCATATTTGGACAAACCGTTAGTCACACATAGTCTCCTCCGAATAAGATGGAGTTGGCCGCGCGCACTCCGACGATCAAGTCAGTTGAAAAAGTAATTAAATGAGTGTGCGTGAGCTTTAAACGTGAGCCTCCAATGTAAAAAGGGGGTCGACTTCGATGTGAATGAATAAAAATGTGTGTAATAAGAATATAGATTTGAGAGTCTGAACTTGCATTACCTTTAAGACACTAAGTGTGAGCATTTATACCTGGGTAAGATAAATGAAGGCCATTGATGACAATGCATATGGCCTCATCCACATGATTGGTCTTTCTAGATATAGGCATCAATTAATTACAGCCTTAAATCCTGATACTACTTTTATATCCACAAAGCCTAGCTTGCGGCTTGAACTTGACCAAATAGGTTTGCGGCGACGACAATTGCAGTGAATTGTCTTGTTAATCACGGACACAAGATCTGTTCAAGATTTTGTCACTGCCTTGCCCTAATCGATTCTTACAAGGGGGTCTGCGTGTAATGGGATCGGTCCAGCCTTTTCTACACAGTTTCGCTCAAACTTAAAGATGGTGGTCTATGTGAAGTTGGGTCGTTCTTATTAGTGCATGAAGCATGGGGACCCCGAACCACTCACCACGTAGACTAACTGGGGCCATGTATGGGTCCCATCTTTACAAGGCGTAACAATAATAATAATAATAATAATAATAATAATAAATATTATTAATAATAAATATTATTATTATAGGAAAAAATGTTATAACTACTTGAGAATTTGATGACACTAAACTGTAAATGTTAGAAAACACGAAATGAGCCTAATCACTAGTGTAGAAGGGTCAGTTGTGTAGGATTTCTACTTTTGTTTTTTTATCAAATTTTTTTAGAAAGTTATCTAATATCAGCTTTATCTAAAAACTCTTTTCAATAAACAAAGTATTTCTAAAAAAACCATTCAATCATATGGTATACTGCTTAGGGCTCGTTTAACAAGAGTCAAAAGTGTTTTTAGATGAAGTCAATTATAATTAGAAACGTTTTCATAAAATTAACAATTGTATGCAAAAGTAATTTTAAATCTCAAAAACTCATTTTAACTTCTCAAAAGTCATATCAATGGATATTTAATCTAAAAAATAGCTTTTAACTTTTAAAAATTCTGTCAAATGAACCATAAATCCAATTTCGTAAATAATTCTTTTAATGGTTTAGAAGTCTATCCTAATTTGCATGAAAAGGGGTACAAAAATATTACAAGTCCTAAGGCGGAGGACATGATATCATAAGAGATAAGACGGCCCTTATTTTAATATTATATGGGAATAAGCACATATTTACTCGTCATCTCTTTCTTTTAAAAAAGATTGTATCAGATTTTATAAATTATATTCTAAAGTTCTTTAATTTCATCAAATATTCTAGTCGAGGGAATAATGAGTTCAAAATAAAGTTAAATTCATCCAAGTACCAAAACCTTTGTCTTCTATCAAAAGCAAACAGATTAGCATTGACTTTGCACCAAACTTTTTTTTCAATCCTACTTCAACATTTATAGGGTTGTTTGGTAGGGGATTAAAATTAAATTTTAATTGGATTGCGATAGAAGTTTTTGAAATGTGTGGTTGAAAAGATGTGAGGCCCATAAAAGATGTGGCTAATATTGATTATTTAACTTTGACCTAAATTAAAATCAAATTTTAATCATGTCCAAACATGCCATTAAGATTTAAAAATATTTATTGAAAAATAAATAAGATGGAATCCGTCCCAACTAGCACATTATCGGGTGATTAGGAATAATTACAAATCCATCATACTGATTATCCTCTAATCTAATTAATTAATGAATCTCCAAATCTCTTCCAATCAAGAAAATAGCAAGTGGATGTCCTTAGGTAATCCAAACTCCTTTATAGCCCGTGTGCACAAAAGTCGCCAACCCTATCCAGGTGGTCCTCTTAGCATCAATCCTGTGTGTCGAAAAAAGAGAAATTGTTTATAGTGTCGGCGGTATGTCATTGTACAGTAAATGAAAATGGTACTATTATTCTGGAGCAACACTATTTGTAGAACAATGCTGCTATGGGTACAGGAAATTACCCAAAATCGTACAAAATACACGCAGCAGGTGGGCCTCCATTTTTTCGGCAATGTTTAATTCAAGTGGGGCTCGCCTCCCATGTGAGTGAAATTCAAATTCCTGTATCAAATTTGATTTTTTTTTCCTGTACCAGCAGCATTTTTCCTATTTGTAAGTGTACAAGTCCGTTTAAGGATTCATGAGATGGATAAGATTAATTGACTTCTTTTATGTCCTTTTATCTCTTTTTTTCCTCTCTCTCTCTTTCACGCCATCAATCTGTAAATCAATTAAATAGTATGATCAACAGATTATGACCTACTCCCATTCACGTATAAAGCTTCTTCACGCCTAAACAAACAGTCATGTCCAAGTGCCCTTCTATGACAATTGGGGTGGTGGTTGCGAGCACTTCAATGGTCTGCGGTGAGAATTTTGAATATTTAGATGATTCATTATTACGAGGACCTTAAACATACTTTTTTTATTCGAGTGTAAAAATAACTAAATATTTAAATAAGATATTTATATTTGTAATGAAAATTTGTACCAAATGAATATTTATTGGAGGATCGAGAATTATCTTACCAATATTGGACTCATTTCGAAACTCGTAATAAATGATATGTCATGGATTTGAGAACAAGTTAATTTGGATAAACTAAATTGTAGTTATAACTAATTAAAGTACTTAATGTGTAATGTTAGTTTTCAAATTAAACCATATTACAATGATAATATTGGGCTCATTTTGTAACTCCTGATTAATTGTGTATATTAAACTCGAAAAAAATTATTTTGAGTAAGCTCGAATTAAGTTAGAATCGATAAAAAAAATTATAGTTGATTGAATCTTTTATTAATTCATCTTTTATTTGGCCATCTAATTTCTTCTATTTTGAGGTCCCTTAGGATTAGAGGATCTAGGCTTGGGCGGCCAACACTAACGGTCAAGTCAATCAACTTATATATTTGAAAGTGGGATGAGCAATGACGAGAGCCACAAGAATGTATATTATAACTGAGTATTAATAAAATACCAAGCTAAGTTGCAATAAATGATTTTAAAAAATAAACACCCTATAATTTAGGCATGACATCTACAAAGTAGATTGAAAAGTTGATGAGGCATGTTTGTTGCAGAGATGAAAATCAATCAATCATTCGAAAGATCATTTTAATGAGGCGAGCTGTGGAAAATGCTATGTGGAATTAAACTTGTCGAGATAAGCGGTAGTAGATCGTGGGACCTCACTTCGGACATGGATGTTTAGCCTCTACACGTCACTTCGGCTAGGGTGATGGGATCACTTCTACTTCCTTTATTTATTGGCCTCAGTTAGATCATATAAGAAAGCAATGTGAAGTGTTGGCTTTAGGTGATTCCTTGCTACTTTCTAGATAGCGGTCATGTGATAAAAAAATAAGGCCCTCGTAGGACGAGGTATAACAAACTTATTTTCATTAAAAAAAAAATCCAACAGTTGTTGGTATTAACATATTACTAACTTTAATTAATATCTTCTTTTTTGTTATAAAAACTAATAAATATCTTATTATGAACCTCCTAGAGCCGAAAATTAATCAGCAATATAATTGATGCAAGAAGTTGCATAATTGACGAGAGAAATAGTAGATATTAATGGAAAATTTTAGACGTGTCATTTGAAATGGGGCAAGAAGGGCCCACAAATGATATGGTTTGATGGACATTTGATTCCGTTGAGAAATGATGGCGATGTTATCTGCGTATAAGTTGGCCATAATGGAGGGCAGAATTTGTGGGGGATAAGGTTTCATGTTGTCCGTTGTTAGTTCCCGTCTTCGCGCTTAGCCGACCAATGTTGCCATCTTCAGATATCAGACAAACTTCATATAATTTGTGCCATCTTTATGTATTTTCAACTTTTTCTCTTTAACCAACCCACCCACTCACCCATGCCCTTCAAAAAAAATAAAAATAAGGCTCAAAATGTATTTTCATTTTGAAGTAGGCTAGTAGCATCACTATGCCACTTGTATCTCCAATAAACCACTCATTATTGAGCAATTATCCTTATTATTCCTCTCATATTGTTGATGTTATTGTTTAATTATCGTGTTGTATCACAATATGAATCTATATTTACCAGTTATTTAAAAATCAAACTGTTCTGATCTATTCAACAAGAATCGGGACCAAAATCGGTTCGATTAGGTTTATAAACCCTCTAATTTAAAATTCATCCCAAAATCCATTAAATCAGTTGATTTTTTGAAAATTCGTGACTTGTTTCCTGTTTAATTGGATCAACATATATAAATGTATATTTTTAAAAAAAATTAAATTTATATTTTTTATTTTTTTGTAAATGTATATGTTTTAATTTTTTTTAAATATTATCGGTTCGACACCAATTAAACCTTTTGAACCTGACCCTTTTGCTTTTTCAAGTTGATGGTCGGATCGATTTTTAAAACGTGACATTTAACTTTGTCAGGATATTAACAAATTTAGTAATATATACTATTTTCTCTTCCTTCTTGAATCCCCACCATAAAGGGAGACCCGACGAAGGAGCAGAATCCAACTAATATCCTAAAGACGATAAAGAAACCCTAAATTAGTGACACACGAAGGGGAAAATCAGGTAAATGACCTTATTAACGACTTACGAAAATCCTTCATCGACTCAGAAATGACGAGGAAGTTCTCACCATCGAAAGACTAATCACTTTAACCTACCCTCCTAACTTTAGTTGCCTATAACCCTTCCCTCAACATGTGGCCTTCTTTTTCTCTCTCTCCTTCACTTTGCTTGGCTTTGAGGGATTAAGTTGGTGGAGACGTCAACGAGATTGGGTCGACAATTTTTTATGTCTAGTCATTTTATCTTTAGTGCTAAGATTAACTTGACAGTACGCGAAACAAGGAATTCAAGAAAAAATCTTTAAAACACAATATTTGGAATTCATCAAATTATGAAAGATAAAATCAAGAAGTTTTATTAATTGCAAGATGATAAAAAACCAAAGAATTAATCATCTATTTATAAGGGTTTACACAAATAACCTAATTTAAAAGAACTAAAATTGAAAAGAATTTGAAAAAAACTAAATGAGAAAATAGCACTTAAACTTTAAAAGTAGTTTTCGAACCTAAATCAACTCGGATAGCTAAAATCCATCATATGTCACAATATTGTGAGATCAGTTTGGATCATCGTTATCTTTTTGAAAATTTATTATGAGTCAAAATCGGAACTCGAACATTAAATCTGCAATTTACTGTTTTCCTTTTTTTGGTCCAATTGTTCTTCAATCTATTCGACCATCTGTTCTATATCATGAATGAATTGCATATGCTCGAAAAATTTTTGGGGTCTTGAAATTTCATGAATGCGCAAAAAGAATGCGAAACTTTCCTGCCCAAAGACTCTCGTGTCTTTCTTGGTTGGATCGATCCAGCAGAGACCTTCTCACTTTTCTCAAATCCAATGACAACGGATGCTGCTTTTGAGTTAGGGCTTCATTCGAATATCGTGTTCCTAATTTGTTTGCTCTTGGACTAACATCAATCCTTACTGTGGATTTTATAATACCTTATAATTTTTATCTTTTATGCTAGGTGATAAGTGAACAATACAACAGAAATAACTCATACAAGCTACATCAAACTCTTTGGAACGAAAACTTAGCCCCAATTTGACAATCAATATTTTGAAAAAAAAAGAGTTTTGAATAGTAATTTTTTTTGAGAATGTGTAGTTATAAAGTAGAAAAAAATTAGATTTACATGCAAAATATTTTATTGTGTAAAAATATGTGGTTGAAAATGATTGAAAATTAAAGAATTTTGAAATAATGGTTGTCAAATGAGAGCTTAACTTGTTACGTGTACTGGCCGACATTTTAATCCTAATAGAACCTCTCAAATCGGTATAGTAGGTTTCAGATTGATTCCAAAAAAAAAAGGAATCGAGTACCGAACGATTCGTGGTTCTTGAATCAAAATTCTAGGTACTGAACTCTGAAACCGAATTTGTCATTATTTATAATTTTTTTTTTTTTTTTTACAATTTATTTACATTACCCAATGATATAGTCCAACAAGTAACAAGTTTGTAAGGTCCAATAAGTACCTTAATTGAATCAAATTCATTTATTTGAATAATTGAATCGTATCGGTCTCGTTCATAGATATTTTTTACCGTACTTTACCATATCAACAAACCCTTCATGAGGCGTCACAAGTTTGCCGTAGTCGGAATTAAATGCTATTATGCTAGATATCGTATGCTATTTGATAATATTTTGCAGTGAATTAAGAAAGTGTTGAAATATTTATTTTGTGACATGTTTTATTTCTTCTATTTCTGGTAGATATTGAAAAGATAATTTGTATTGTCAACTAACAATTTTTTTTAAAAAAAATATTATGTGGAACAGGTTAGTTCGATTTTAAGTTTGATTCCAATAATTACGTGGATCATTCCAATTACAAAATACACGAAATATTATTAGTGAGAGTATTAAATACTTGGATCGATCCACTCGACACCTAAACTTACATGTACATGTCAAACTCACAACACCCGGGCCTATGTATGCACGCCATCTACATATTTATATAAATAGAAGTGATCTCCTATCTTTAATGAGTAGGATAAGAACTTTAACAAGAGAATATTTAACCGTTTAAATAATATAGTTTAGAAAAGGATAATTTGAAGGCAGCATAGGAAAGGATATGTTAATTTAAAAGTTTTCACTGAAGAGGAAAGGTAGCACAGTGCACATCATACCACGTGCACCGCCTTGCAATAAAGCACGGCCTTTTACCTCCGCCCATTGTTGAGGCACCGGTGATGGGTGGTCAGGATATAGTCTGGTGTAAAAAACTAGGATACCTGGATATCAAAAAAAAAAATAAATAAATAAAGCACGCCCTTTTACCATTCGATTTGGCCCACTCACACTCAAATCTATCATTTCTTTACTACTTTTAAATGGAAGCATCATTCTTGCGTTTAAAAGTACAGAAATGCCAATTTTCTTGCTCGGACAGTTCCTTTTTTTTGACAAAAAGAAATATTATTTCCAATTTCACAATCAGTTTTTAGTATTATCAATTTCGACGGAACTTTCATTCATAAATAATTTCTAGATTTTCAGCTTATGTTATGGAGTTTAAGTGAATTCAGAGGGTAATTATGGAAAATAGTGAGAAAAGCGTGGGCAAAGGGAAAATAGTTGTAGGAGAGTGATAACTTAGGAAAATGGTAATTATATTTACGTCATATTTTTGTTTGGTTCATCGTATTTTAATTGCAATAATTGTGATTTTCGAACTTATATAGTCAACTTTTTAAATCACATTACAATAGCTAGCATCTAATTAATTAGCACATTTTATCATCGATAATGACTTTTGTCTAAATATTTCGTAAGTATATTTTAAAATGAGGGCTGAAATTTATAGCGCTTCTATTAACTTGATTCCCAATAATTTAATCAGTAACGTGCATGTTTGATTCTTAACCTTTGATTACTGTTGCGAGAAAGCCTGTTTGAGCCCTATTTGTATGATGAAAATATATTTTGAATGAGAAATAGTGGTTAAAAGATAGGAAAAATTTTAGATTTGCGTGTAATATTATTTTATTGAAAAAAAAGCGTAGTTGAAAATAAGAGAGAAAAATGTATTTTGAAAAAAATGAGAATCAAGCCAGTTCTAATCATTTAAGCATTAAAATTACATGTTTAAAGAGATATGTTTACCATTATAAGATTAAAATGGGTAACGCTTAAATAATTTTTATAAGAAAAAAAAAAGATGATATCAAAAAAAAAAAAGTGTTAGTCCACTAGCGACCGACTCGAGTGCCTCACGAACCGTTCAAAATGTTGACTAATTCGAGGCTCACTAATTTCGTACGGTGTAGAGTTACCTATTATTAGTTGATAATCCAACAAGATTATAAGTTACGAGACTATTTTGCTTTTTTGCTGTGAAGTCTATTATATGAGAAACGAATACGTAGAATTTAAGGAAAAAGGTAAAATCCTCTACCCCGCATCATCTAGAGAGAAAAAGGAAAGAAGTAATTTGGACGACCAAATAATTGTGGACCCATATGAAGCAACTTGGTTGAAGATATAGCCATGCTTTGTTGGCGGTTGGGTTAAGGGGTGAAAACAGTAGTGATGGCTTTGCCCGACTTACTTGGAGCACAAAGTTGAGGCAAATGGTGTCCCCTTAATGGGATAGAAGATAATTCACATAAATAATGTTCAAGTTCAAACGTGCATCATGTGTCCTAAACATTACCCATTCGTTTTGTTGTTGAATTTCCCAAATTTCTCGACTTTTAAAAAACCTTGATAATCTGAAAGAAAATCCCACGTATTGAAATATTAATTACATGTTTCATGTAAATTTTTAAAGAATAAAATTTAATGAAAAGTGATTTTTTTAAATAATGTATGATCAAAAAGTATATAAGACTTATGGTTCTACGTATAATTTAATTGAAAAATTAATTTTAAATAATCATTATCGAACATAAGCTAAATATATTACAGCTCTCTGTCTATCCCCGTTACATATTATTATTCAATTTCAATTAAAAAAAAAATCGGAACATTGCCCACATAAAATCATTCTATTCTCTTAATATGAGTTAATTATATGGAGGGATAAATTTAATTTGCATTAATTTCGTTTTCAATTTGTCAATAAGTTAATTTTGTTCACCCACGAATTGCACTTTAATTTAATTGCAATTGAGTAACTCTATATTAATTTGATTTCAATCAAGTATTTACACTTTAATTTGATTCAATTAAAGTAACTTCATCTAATTCTACTAAAAGAAATTGATGATATTGCAATCAACAAATAATGATCATCATACGTAACTGTTAGTTGCTTATCATTTTTTACTGTCACGTCATTAATCCATGTCAGTTCAGGTAATGGAATTAGACAAAGTTACACGAATGAAACCAAATTGAAGTTTAACTTCTCAAATGACTAAAATTGAAATATAATTACCTGAGTTGCACTAAATGAAAATAGAATTACCGTAAATAAAATTTCCCTTTATAAATATGTGTGAATGTGAATGCTATCCAAATTACTTTTCTTCTTTTTCTTCTTGAGATATGAACTTTACTAGATTCATTATGGAATAAGGACTTTTCACAGTTGAAATGCCTTTTCCATCCAATGTGAGTGCCACTAACTATTTATCCCACAACATATATTCCCAATAGTGATCCATCATGAATGATTCCTATTTCCTCATATTATTGTTCTAATAAACACAGCACAATTTTCATCCTATAATAACCTTTGATGTGATTTTAAGATTATGCCAACTTTCCTTCTCTTTTTCTAGAGAGGTGCAGAATTTGTGGGTGCACTTAATATATCCAATAATGAACAAGTGGTGTAATACAAACTAATAGGGGGTATTCATTTTAAAGGAAAAAAAGAAAGGAAAGAAAAGAATAAAGATGCTTGTATATATTGATGTCATCGGTGGAGAAAATGTTTTCTTTTCAATACGTCTCAACTATTTTCTCTTATCAAGAATCATTTTAATGGTTGTATAAGAATCTTGTCTCCTTGAGAAACTCTATGCCGGATGAGATTTTCATCTTGAGTCAAAAATTATTTTTCTACCTTTTATTTTCTCAACCCTTGTCGAGTGTCTTAACCAAGATTCGGATGAACTTAGGGCGTAAAATAGGACCAACAAAAAAGTTATCAAATAACCCCATTCGGAGTTATCGAACTCGTCCTTTTAACTTAATCCACATAATTGGTTCTTTACAAAAGTCAAAACTTATATGTACCTGTTTAGTGCATGCTTGGTGGAGAGGTGCTCATAGGTTGTATATCATATAGAATATGTTGATAATGAGTAAAAATTAAGTTGGGGATCGAATTAAATGTGCAGATAAAAATTATATTTGATCAACTTAAAAAAATTAAAATTACATTTTGCCAAACATGCACTTAGTGTTATTTGTCAACTATTTTGTATTTGTCTCTTTTAATTAATGGGTTTGATTTTAATTGGGCCAAAATGAATCCCCCAAGTGGAAATTACACCCACGTATATTTTAACTTTCCAATTCAAAAATAAAGTTTAAAGGTTTTTTATTCAAAAATCATGTGATAATTCAAATTTTTAATAATAATAATAATATTATTATTATAAAATTAAATTAATCCATATATCTACCCCACCCGCTAAATTTCACTCCCAAACCCTAATTATTTCTCCTCTCCCTCACTCAATCTCTCTCTCCCTGCATTCTCTCTTATTTCTCTCTATCCTCTCCCACACACATGGAAGACCACCTCAGTTTTTCTTCCTCCTCCGATTGACCACCACAACAGCGAGCATAGATGTCTCGATGCGTAGGAGTGGCGATCAGTGAAGAGTGGGGCGGTGATGTGACACAAAAGGAATTGTGTTATTTGACATGACCCATTTTTTGTGGTTTTCGACGATGAGCATCGCTACTGCGGTTTTTCTTCCTCCTCTGATTTGCTTAGTCGGAGTTTGGGGTGATTTTTGTTGGTGATTGGTTGTTTGCAAATTGTGGTGGTACTTCTAGAGATGATGTTGGCGTTCGTGGGCCGGTGATGGTGGTGATGATAGTGTCGACGATGGTGGTGAGGTAACGCGGCATTTGGTTGGTTGCTGATGATGGATTGAGGTTGGGGGGTTAGATTTGGCGTGGGGTGGGGTGGAGTGGGTTTTTGATCAATTATTTTGTTGTGGCCAATAAATTGATTAATTTGTGATCAATAAATAATATGTTACCAGTCAAATAAATAATTTGTGACAAATAATAATGTGACCTGAAAAATATGAGTTCACGACTAAATTTATAATAATAATTCACAATTTGTTAAGTTATGATCAATTAATTTGATAATTTGTTACCGTGAAATAAGTCGTGATATCTAAAAATTGTGATTTGTGATTGAAAAATAATACGTAACCAATTAATTAGATAATTTGTGATTTTAAGATTATGACTTGATTTTTGAAATTTTAAAACATATTTCTTAATTTTAAAATTGTATCTTAACACTCTAAATATGTATTGTTCCCATCTATCAATTACCAGCATTCGGTGTTACTAGAATAACGTTGTCATGACAAAATTGGGCTGTCCGCCTCTAAAGGAAAAATTGATAACTTCGAGTTTACAATGAATTTTAGCCACGAATATCAAAATTGCAAAAATACTGGATTTTGTGAGAATTTGGATCCTTTCAAGGAAAAAATAAACGAGAATAATTTGCCACAATTAGTCACCTAAATTAACGTAATGTGACGACTCCTTGAAACTTTTTCTCTCCAATCCAAAACCACATGTTATCTCCAGAAAATGAAAAAAATAAAAAAATAAAAAAATCCATATATATGACAATAATTTCATGCCGCACATCAACAACGGGCCACAATTACATGGTTTGATAAAAAAAACCTTAGCGTGTGGCATTGTAACAGTGAACAAATTGTGACTCCAGCCTCCTTGGATCCGCCCCTTCTCGGGAGATTTTTATTTTTCTTAATTTTAATCATTTTGGATGACACTGTTTATAAGTAAAAAAAATCAATGTTTGTTAGTTTTTTTTATACTAAATTTGGGCGATTTAAAAACTATCCACACTCATTGTAGATAATTTTGATCTTCTTTCTCAATCAACCAAATCGATGAATTTTGATCTATTCTGAAATTCTCCCCCAATTTCACCCTCCTATAAAATGATTATTTTCAACCCACATATTTTGTTTAAAATTAACTTGTAAACAAAAATGAATTAACTAACAAAATTATTTATAAGAAAAAAAATTACCGTTATAACTTATAAATTCTTATAAATAAAAAACTACTTATAAATTGAAAATACACTTTTTTTAATTGCTTATAAAGTAGAAGTACTACTAGTAAAATAAAAATTCACTTGTAAAATATGAAAAAATACTTATAAGTAGAAGAGTACAAAATTAACTTATAAATATAAAATTTACTTACAAGTAAAAAATTATCTGTAATATAATTTTATAATTATAAGTAAATAAATTAGTATTTAAGTTAAAAATTAATTTATATGTAAAAAAATACTTATAAGTAAAATATTACTTATGAGTAAGAAAATTTCATTAAAAAAATTATAAATAAAAAATTTCATTAAGGGACATATATGCAATTTTATTGTTTGAAAAAAAATTAAGAATTATTGAAGTTGAATAATAAACTCTCAAATATGGGTTGAACTGTTTTAAAAATGCTACTAAGAATTATCCAAAATCATATCCCTCATAAAAGCTTAAAATTTGATACTTTAAACTAAGTTTATGATCGATATCCCAAAACTCACAAACAAGCCCTTAAATTATTAAGAAAAGATTGTATATTCCTGAGGGATTGTTTAAGCCTCATTTTTTTTTCAAAAAAAAATGCATTTTTGAATTTGATGGGAAATGTGTAGTTAAAAAATAAAGTAAAATTTTGGTTGGCGTGTAGTATTATTTTATTGTAGAATGTGTGATTGAAATGAAATCAAAATAATATTCAAGAATGCATTTTTTTCTCCCCAAAAATGAGGTTCAAACAAGGGCTGAATAAGTTGAACAATCTTAAATCGATCTATAGATGCTACTTGATCATCTTTGCTTGCCAAAAATGGAAGAAAAAGATTGAGGAAAAAGAATAATATATAAGCTGAGTATACTAATTGCTTTATGATGAAGAGATCAACACAATACTTGATGGGCCATCAAAGCCTCAACAGCGTACGACGAAGATGAAGCCCGTGTTGTGGTTTCTTGAGGAATAATTGGGCTTGAAAGAGTATAATTATTTCATGTATAAATCCTGTCATCTTCATTCTATTCTATATTTGCACTGTTTCTTTCTTTGGGCCATCTCTCTTTCTTAAAGGGTAAAAAAAATTGGTTTGGATCCACTTTCCCTTCCAATAAGCAATTATGATCGTTGATTGAACATTTTTCTGAGTTGTTTGCATTAGAGCCAAGATTATTACTAGTTTACTAAAACATACATCAGTTGGGTATGTAGTTAAAATCGAGCTGAAGTATGTAGTTTAAAATCCAGAATTAGGCAACAAAACCCAGATTCCATAGAAATAATAAAGAAGCAGCAATCTACAGAAAAACCTCTAATAAATAATAATATTTTATTGTGTGAATGTCAATGTTACAAAAATGTGATAGTTGTTGAGCACCTTTTAAATTGTCCAAGTAAAAATAGTACGATGATTAAATAACTTATTGACAAGAAGTACTAAATATGCTCAACGATGATGATCATGATCAGGGGCGAATCTAGGATTTCGAGTCAGCACGGCGGCCGTTGACTGTCGATCGTTGGTAGCAATAAAATATTAAGATCACCGTTTGATACCCTTATTTTTTTGCAAAAAAAAATGTATTTTAAAATAGTGATTTGATGGAGAATGTGGGTTTAAAAATAAGGAAAAATTTGAATTTACATGTAATATTATTTTATTTAAAAATGTGTTGTTGAAAAGAAGAGACAAATTTTGAAAAAAAAAAAAAGAATCAAAAAAAGTCAAAAATTTAAATATAACTGCCCTGTTTGATACCCATTTTTTTTTGCAAAAAAATGCATTTTGAAATAGTGGTTTGATGGAGAATGTGCAGTGAAAAATAAGGAAAAATTTGAATTTACATGTAATATTATTTTATTTAAAAATGTGTTGTTGAAAAGAAGAGAAAAATTTTGAAAAAAAAAGGATCAAACAAGGTCAAAAATTTAAATATAACAATTATTTTGTTCAAACTAAACATATAATTTTATTGTACAAATTAACAATATTCACTAAATGATATTGTGGCCAAGTTTTATATAATTCAAAGGAAGAGTATAGGTCGAATTTATACAATTACATTCAAACAGCTAAAATGT
>CAIGRP010113587.1:0-24679 GCA_903798385.1 Fraxinus cuspidata | reverse complement strand
AAATTTTTATGGGTAATTAGCACATAACGTCCTCCACATTTCATTATTGTGGAAAACGTCCATACCTTTCATTTTTTGACATTTTCACTCTTATTTCCACATTTCATTGCGCAAAATGTCATTTTCACATATTTTTTCAATTAAAAATTATGAAATGATGAATATAAATTTCTCTTTAAATAAAACAAAAAGAAAAAGAAAAACTAATTGCAATCACGGTCTCAAATTTTTTTTAAAAGCGCAAAAAAATCACAAATAAATTATTAAAAGAGTAATTAGTACATAATGTCTCTATCTTTCACCGTTATTGCGAACAAGTCCACACCTTTCATTTTTTTGGTATTTTCACCCTTAATTACACATTTGATTGTACAAACCATTATTTACATCCATTTTCATTCAATTTTTCAATAAGAACTCTAATATAATGAATATACCCTCCTATTTAAATAAAAAAATGTTTTTTTCAATTCTTATTTCTTTCATAATTTATTTGGGACTCGTTTGCACTTTTTTTAAAAAAATTAATAATTTATCGGGGACTTGTTTGAAATTTTTTTTAAAATTGGGACATTGATTAAAATTAATTCTTTAGCTTTTTTTAAAAAAAAATATATGAGCGTATATTCGGTATTTCAAAACTTTTTATTGAGAAATTGAATAGAAATGATGGTTTGCGCAATTAAATGTGTAATTAAGGGTGAAAATGTAAAAAAAAAAGAAAGGAATGTACTTTTTCTCAATAACGGTAAAATATAGGAGCATTATGTATTAATTACCCTTTTAATAATTTATTTGTGACTTATTTACGCTTTTAAAAAATTTGGGATTGTGGTTTCAATTATTTTTTTTCATTTTTGTTTTATTTAAAAAGATTGGTATATTCGTTATTTCTTAATTTTTAATTGAGAAAAATGTGAAAATGATGTGTAATGAAATGTGAAAATAAAGATGAAAATACCAAAAAATGAAAGGTGGTGACATTTTCCACGATAACAATGTTAAGTGGAGACGTTATATGTCAATTACCCTAAGAAGAATATTCTCAGTCCATGACATCAATTTTGTTTTTATTTTCTATATTTTGAACTCAATTTATTATTTACTTTTGTAGAGAAAAAATTGTAAGATTTACAAACTTTTATATATATATATATATAAATTATTTTATTTTTATTGAATAATCAAATTTAACGGAATAAAATATTATAAAAAATTAGAAAAAAAAATTCAAACCAAACTTGTTTTATAATTTTTTATTTTGAGAAATAATTTTTCAAAACAACAAACTAGAAGTATTTTTAGTGCTATTAAAANAACAACAAACCAGAAGTATTTTTAGTGCTATTAAAACGAACCCTCAAAACTAAAAACTAAAAATGAACTTAAAATTGAAACTCAAAACAAACCGTTCCTACTTTTTCATGAAGCTTAGCCAAATATGTAGAGGTTTAAGAAGACGGGTGCTACGTGTATTTTATGTATTTATTTTGGTTTCTAAACTTGATTATTTATTGTTAAATTTAGCGGGTATCTATTTAACTTAGTGTAAAATATGTTAATTAAAGTTAAAAACACTAAATGTGGAAACAATTGATTTGAAAAATGCATTTTGGAGCTTAACTAGGGTGATTCGGGGCAAATTGGAGATTAATCGGATTGCAAACAATCAATTAAAAAATTAAAAGAGCATTCAGAATAAATTCATAAGTTGTATGAGCTAAATTCAATATTTTGAAAGTTTAAAGACCCAATTCCAAATTTTCGGAACTTACATCGGATCAATTTCGAATGATTTTGGAGGATGAGAATTGAGTTCTAGATATTTAACGATGAAGAACCCGAGATACAAATAAAAATGGACTAAGCTAAATAAAAGGAAAAAAAATACCAAATTGTAAAGGGAAAATGAGAATCAACCTTGCAGTGGCAAGGGGAAAAAATGTTCAGAAAAGATCAAAGTATTTGGCGTGTGCATTTGGACCAAAGCGGCATATGCGATCCCATGTGTCAAGAATCGCAGCTTTAACTAGCCCTTTTATCCAATCGCAATCGTATTTTGCCCAACTTCGACAGCATATTGTAAATATTAGTTAAGTTTGAGTTGAAATTTCCTTACCATTGTAATAGTTTACTTCAGTTGTAAAATAGTTATGATATTTGTAAACGTTTAGTATGGTTCATCTTCATTTACACATCTACTTCTATCGCTTAGGTTTTTCTTCCACAAGCTATTATAAGGGGTATTAGTCATTCAAAAATCTTTCAAGCTTACTGGTGTTCGTTCCCTTCACCAGCCATTGTAATTTTCGCTTTCATCAATCAATGATCAATTTACTTTCAATGCATCTAATTTCTTTGTTGCAGGTTTTTTACAAATTGTAATCAAATTTTTTTCGTCCTGAAACGACCAAGAAAATGCGAAAGATAATCTAGCAGAGCGGACTACTGCCGCACGGTGTCCCTTTTTGTGCCAAGAAGAAAGGCACCTCATGAAACCACGAGTTAGTTAGAAAGGAAAAGTTTGATTTTCTTGTTCGAGTCAACTTTTATTTGGAAAAAAATTGGGACACAATCTTTTACCTAATTTTTTGATCTATAAATACACATCTCATCTACAATTATGGTGGCTTTCGGGGACAAAAATACATATATTTTGCAAAGTAGATAGACCTAAAGGGAACTTTTGATCATCAAATCCATATTCATTCAAGTTTTGAAGAAGCTTTTGTTACAAAACACATTCCTATATAATTCTATAAATCTATTTCTATGGTTTAAGAAGAGTCAAGGAGATTGTTTAAGAAGTCATTGAAGAGATTCAAAACTTATAAGATTTCCTTCCATCTACTCTCAAACTTTAATTTCGGGCAACGTTGTATCCATTCAAATTGCAATTTGTAATTAATTTGATACTTAGCTAATTGTATATGTACTCGGATAACATTGCCCTATGTTTTAATAATAAATTTTGGATTTTGACTTTGAATGATTGTTAAAATTTTAATGTTTTTAATTGAAAACTAGTTGAATCGTCTTGTGATTTCTATTGATAGTAACAATAATTGTGAGGTCTGATCGAGGATAGATATATATTATTATACTTTGCATGATTTTTTAAACGTTCATGTATTTTAATGCATAGTTACATGTTCGCATCATTTATAGAGATATATGAAGATTACTCGTGATGATATTTTGAATTCTACTCGGGAGATTAGTAAATAAATTAGGAGCAATGATCTTCAAGTTCGAATAATTGTTGTCAAATAATGAAATTGATATTAAGATGGATAAGACATCCCAGTGTTTGCCAATTAGTTGAGTTTTCCAACACTACAAAAAATGAGCTCTAACAACAAACAAAAGTGGTTGCTATAAGACACTATCATCGACTAAATATTGGTTGGTAGATATTTTGGTTTGTTAAAATTGGACTAATTTTGTTATGCCGTTCAACTACCTTTATGCGGTCGCTGTTATAACAGTTTAGCAACCAACCTTCAACTAGTGGTCGAAAAGCATTTTTTTTTTTTGCCCGTTTCAGTGACCATTGCATGTGGTCGCTGATTTGATCTATCAACAACCAATATTAAATGGTCTCTGGAACAAATGGCGGGATATGTCTCGCTCATTTTTTTACCCTTTTCGATGACCAAATCATGTGGTCGCTGGATATTTATCTACCTTCAGCGACCATTCAGTAGTCACTGTTGTTAACCTTTAGCAATCAATATCAAATGGTTACTGGAACACATGGCGGGATATATGTAAACACATTGTGTTATGGTATTAGCCTTAAAAACATTAAAATTTTTTACTAGAGTTGAACAATGTTACTAGTGTTGTGGTGCATGGAAGGAATTTTGTTAATTGATAACAAACGACCGTCATGACACACATTGGTAGCCAATTTGATATTGATATAATGGAACTTATATGAAGTATATTAGATTGGAAGGTTTTTTAAAGTGCACACACATATAATTTTATTGTCATAATCTATAATAGTCGTTTTAAAAGAAAATGTTTTTAAGACAAAAAAACGAACGTTTTGTTTTGTTTTTGGGTCGATGGGCCAAGTGGAAGAATTTAAGAATATTAAAATTATTAATATTCTATTTAGTATCCCAAACATCCTATAACGCCTAATTAAGTGGTTATGGGCCATTACTAGTCTAATTAATATTTAGTATCGAATTAAAAGTCATTTTGGCTTCATTCATAATTGAATGCCGTTATAAGTCTATTTGGTTTCCTTAATGGTGGGATGCCTATAAAAGCAATGAGAGGGGGTCCATACCTACAACAATTATTTTTGTGCTTCTAACCATCGTGAGATACTCTTGAGGTAAAGTTGTTAGTGTGATCTTACTCTCTAGAGAATAAAGGATTTAAACGATGGAATCAGGGACGTCCTTATTATTTTATATTCTGCATTATTGATTATGATTAATATGATAATCCAGGATCTTCAGGTTGTATTGTCATAAGTAGAAAATCTAAGTCATATAAACATGACACAAAAGCTTATACTTTCAACGTGGGATTCAAGTTTTATACCTTGCAATAGGAATCATGACAATCCATTACGCTCTGCGCGCCCATGTCAAACTAGCTTTGTACAAGTCTCGGACGAACACTGTTATGCCATCGTCACCATCCGAGTTGCTTGATTGCAATTGGAAGACTTGGTGTTTGCTTTGATAACATTGATATAGATTTTGGGAGAATCATACATCTAAAGCTAGCTGTTGAAGTTGAAGATTTCAAGTCTATATAAATCATACTCCGAAAGCCCATACATTCGATGTGGAATTCAAGTCACATATCTTGCAATGGGAACCATGACAATCTACCAGGCTCTGCGATCCTGCGCCCAGTCGGATGGCTTTGTTCTAGCCTATGATTAGTCTCAGACGAACACTAGTATGTCGACGTCGCCATCCGCATTGCTCGATTGCAATCAGGAGATGTGATACCTGCTCTGATACCATTGATAGAGATCTTGAGAGTTTTTTGCATGTTTCAGCGATCACTTCAAGTGGTTGCTAGATATTTTCTGCCTTTAATGACCATTCAATGGTCGTTGGTGTAAACTCTAGTAACCAATACCAAGGTTGAAGTGATTGCTAGATATTTTCTGCCTTCAATGACCATTCAATGGTCGTTGGTGTGAACTCTAGTAACCAATACCAAGGTCATTGGAACACATGGAGCGATATATATGCATTTTTTGCCTATTTCAGCGACCACTTCACGTGGTTGCTGAATATGTTCTGTTTTCAGTGTGTGACGCTTCATAAACCAAATATTTAAATACACTTGACATTGATTATAATTATTTCTTGTAGATTTTTTTTAACAGTTATAAAAAGTGACCAGGAATTGGTCTCTAGTTCCGTGAGTTCCACAAAATATTTGGGTAAAAAAAGTTGTTTGACCGTTTATAAATAATTAAAAAAGATAGCCAATAAGGATTGATTGTTTTCAAAGCTCATACGAAAAATTTATGCTATTTTTCATATTATGAGACAAATAAGCTAATCGATTTAGGTTAGTTGCATTGGGAACGGACAATATAAATTCGAAACCAAACTGAATTACCCCAAGTTTCATTGTTGATTTTTTTACTTCAATTACCGATTTTGGCTTCGCTTAAATCAATTAACAATCAAAAAGTTATAAGATTAATCTCATTTTTAACAGAAATACAACATTTCGATTAGAAAGGAAAAAGAGAAACGGTAATACAACATTGAGTGACGACTACGATGACTAGAGATGACAACATATTCTATTTTAAGGGTTATGGTTCTTCTTCATTTTCCTTCAGAAGAGAAGATGAGAATTCAATTTCGATTTCTGATTTTGTAATCATGTTTATTTATTTAAGTTAAATATTAAAGTTTACAACTTTAAATGAGAAAATAAATAAATAAATAAATCTACTTAGTTCGAGGCGAGTCTTACACAATATTTCTTCACATGCATCATTAGGGCCAATAAATCACGCCTAGAAGAGGTAAATCTATATTAACGTATCTATAAAACAAGTCAAGATACTGGAATATGAAAATGTCATGGGAATTAGTATTTTTATACTTGTAAGTTTGTAACTTCCCCGATCAATTGACTACATAAGGAGTTTTTGGATGAGTAGTGTCTTGTAGTCTTCACATACATATAAGTTTTTGGAAATTGACCAGCTTTCACTACAAATAAAAATTATATTTTGCAACATGCAAATTGTAACATTTACGAATAGTTTAAAGATAACTACATGAATTAGACTCCCTACTGTATATGAACAATGTTATTCGTAGTCCAAAACTACTGTAATCACCCTACTTGACATCCTACTTATGATTATTTCATTATTAATATGAAAATCTGTTTGATTGTTTTCTTTTTTAATTTATTAAAATCATGACGTAGATAGAATGATATATAGGATGACTATTGTAGTCACTTACTGCGAATAACATTATTCAATATATATTCCTAATTAATCCGAAATAAATGAAAATAAAATCTAAGTTAATTATATAAAACAAAATTATCTAGAAATAGAAAAAGGCATTTAAGACGCTTCCCTATTGGTTTATTTTTTTCGACATTTTTCCCATCGTGTTCAAGATTTGGTGATTGTTTGCTATATCTTCAAATTTATATAATTATTATATTGTTGAAGTTACAATTTATCTTTTTGTGGTTAAACATCATACATATAGGATTATGTATTGAGTATTAGTAGTTGTTATATGTACAATACAATTTTCCTTCTACAATGACATATTTCTTGTTGATTTTAGTATTTTCTTGATTTTGAAAATTATTAATTTCAACGTTCTGGTTGTTGAAAATTGAAATATTGGCTGTTAAAAGCATTGACACATAAATCTTCCAACAATCACATATTTGTTTGTAAATTTCAATTCCCAACCAAATTATAGTTGTTGAAAAATAATTAAAAAATAATAATTGACATTCACTGACCAAGATTTTGGTTGTTGAAGCTTACTTACATCGTCCTTCAGCAACCAATAACTGGTTCAAGAAAAGTATCACTATTCAACGATTGAAGCTTACTTACATCGTCCTTCAGCAACCAATAACTGGTTCAAGAAAAGTATCACTATTCAACGATCACATGTTGGGCACTATTTCATTGTCTTCACCGACCAATTATTGTTTACCGTTGTTATGAAAATATTTTGTTATAATACATTTACCGACCAAAGTTTGGTTGCAATAGGGTGTAAATCAACTAATTTCATACCATTATTAGCTGCAAAAATAGTGCCCTATAGCGACCACATATTGGTCCCTGGATGTTACATATTTAGCGATCACGTGTATTGGTCGCTAACGATGTTTACCGATGGTAAATCAACCAATTTTGTACTTTTATGAACCACTGGAATCAAACCCTCCAACGACCAAAATGTGGTTGCTGGTTGTTATACACTAGCGACCACACTAAATTGGTCACTGAAGACTCTCACCGACAGCGAATTAGCTATCAGTCTGTGACCACAACTATTTGGTCACTGAAGATCTTTTATCGACCAAAAAATACTCTTTAGCGACCAATTTAATTGGTTGCTGCACACAGTTGTTTTGGTAGTGAGAGGAGTTATACTTAGTTTAACTCGTTAATATAAATTATCTTCCAAAATCTTGTCATTCGACTAAAGTTAGATTAAATTAAAATAAGATTAAATATTTTTTTCTCGTGGAATCAATACTTGGACTCTTAGATCCATTTTGTTACTCGTTTATAATATCGTTTACTCAGCACAACAAGTTTTACAGCGAAGGGAATTGCAAAACTAGATTGACAAATTGGATTTTGTTTAAGGGTATTGATATTCTTCTTCTTTAATATGATAATTACAAAATAAATGGTGATTAGCTTGATGAAGGTTGCGACGACTTAGATTTGAGCTCTCAAGTAGGATAATAGACCTGTTACAAATTTGCAATACGTACCATTTGTGCTGATATTGGCATTTTTAAATGATAGAGCATGTAAATTTAAATTTAAAGGTATTTGAAGGATATGAAAAGTGATTAAAAAGTTTACATACAAATTATATATCTTTTTTTTTTCCGATCAAATTGAAATGGGCTGGATTGTAGCTTGGCCCAATCCCCCTACATCCGCCCATCTGTTTATGGAAGAAAATTATTAGCCTTTGTTTGGTGAAAATTAAAATTTTAATTTTAATTTAAGTCAAAATTAACAATTAATATTAATCACACATTTCATAGGACCCACAATTTTTCAATCACAGATTTTATCAACTTTTATTAAAATCTATTAAAAATTTAATTTTAATCTCCACTAAATAAGGGCTTATTAATTATTTAAAATAAATAGCTAGTAAAGAATTGTAATATAGAGGAACTCAATTGAATGTAAGATTTAAAATGGGAAACGCTGATTTTGAACCTGAATGTTGAAAATTGGATCATAACAAATTGATTGCATAACACTCCAAACTAAAAAAATTTATTATTGTGCCCCTATTTGATACACATTCTCACAAAAATTTATATTTCAAAACTCATTTTCAACTAGTGATGGCAACGGGGCGGGTTCGGGGTGAGGGCAGGCACCGTTTTCTACCCCCTTTTTTTTTATTTCCAGTTAACTATTATTTTTTTAGTTAATTAATTTTTTTTCCTTCACGGGGCAGGTTCGGGGGGTGTGACCCGAGTCGGGGTGCGCCTCCCCGCCCCGCCAACCCATTCAGGGCGGGCCCCGCGAGGACGGGGCGAGGAAAATTGTCATCACTATTTACAACCACGCATTTTTCAATAAAATAATATTACACGAAAATTCAAAAAAAAATTCTTATTTTTAAATCACATATTTTCTATAACATCACATCACAAAATGCATTTTCTTCTCCATAATGTACATCAAACGCCCTATTAATCAAAATCAAAATTGAAACATAAAGTAACGAAAACGGGTTATAAGAAGCAAACCCAATTGCTAATTAAAATAAAATTGCAAATCTAGTCCCTAAACTCTTACTCCTTTCATCACATGCAGATAATCATATTTCTTTTTTCACACAGATTAAGAAAATTTAGTTAATATAGTTGAAATAATAATTTTTACTATTATTTTTCCTAATATACCCATACATTAATGCAATCAATATTCAAAGTAATTAAATTATAATTGTGATAACAATGTACATTAAATAGATGTATATTAGGAAACTAATATATTAACTACACTTTCAAATAAGAAACAAGACTATAATTTGGGACACACGAAAAAGAAAAATAGGACTGTGGAAGTAACTTTTTATAACATACTCCATTGGTATAAACAATCATAAAAATAGAATGACGTAATAATAAAAATTGATGTCATGAGTATGATCTTGACTTGTGAGATCCGAGACATGATAGTCCGAGAATAACAAATCAAGAAGGGGTGAATTCTTTTTTAAAAAGTTTTCGAAAAAATTAATTTAAATTCAAGTAAGTAAAGACTAAATAGATTAATTAAAATAATAAGTACAAATATAAAAGCAATAAGTAAAATGGAGAGATGATGCAAATTATATAACTGTGAATATTCGATCCGAAGCAATGATCTACATCATCTGTTACTAACCTCTTCGGCAAGAGCAAGGCTTTTTCACTATATTGATTGACTTATGGTGAAAACCAACCATATATAACGCTTCCGGTGACTTACAAATATGGAGCAACGATCCTTATACAATATTGAGTTTTATGGGATCTCAGTATGACCCACACGATGACTTACAACAAAAAACATTGATCCTTATACAATGTTGATTTTTATGGGACTCAACACGACCCACACTTGTGAGAGTGATTTTACAATGGAATTTCTCCCTTGATAAATAATACAAACAAGTTAAGTACCTAAAATATGCTAACACTTCAATGAGTAGTAATAAATGATAGCTCAAGTGTAAAATGAATAACTTTGATATATATGATAATTAAAAATTAGATTTAATCAATCGACGTGCTTCAATGATAAGATAAAGAATAAATAATGCAATGTAAGTTCAAAAATTTTCTTCAAAAATGTATCTCTCTTTTAAGATTGATATAAATAAGTTAAGCAAAAAGAGAATGAAAAACTTTGATAAGATAAATAATTCAAGAAGTTGATTTAACAATCAAAGTTTTTATTATGAAAAAATAAATGAAAAATGTAAAAATATAAGCTCAAAGAAGATTTTTTACAAATATATTTCCCAAGAAAACTATTTTCTAGTTGTTGTAATGAATGCAAAGTGAAGTGGTATTTATAGCAGTCAAAATGCCAAAAATTTTTACCAATCGGACAACCCCTCTAGACATTCGCATCCTGAACTGGATAACCAAACTAGCTGTTGTGCATCAGGAATTAGGACCGTTTAACAAATGACCGTAGTACAGACTGGATGGATATTTCCTTTTTGATTGGTTTGAAAAATATAGGCTTTTGAAAGACATTTTTACTTTATTTTTCAAGGTAAGTAACTTGTAAAAAGTTAAAGTATCAAATTAAAATACTTACCTTTTTTGAAGAATAAATTTTTATGTAAGTTTTTTTATGAAATAATATTTTCGTGCATAAAACAATTTTTAAGCTTTTATCGTTCATTGCTAAATATCAAAATATTAGTACATTTATATTTGAACTAAGAAGTCTAGTCTTTGATCTTACTTCGAAGTACCTCTTAAATTTCTCGTCTTGATCTTTTTTTATACCTTCTCTCATGCTCTTGATATTATCTTTTTTTGCGTTTATCTTTTTAAGTTGTCGTCTCGAATGAATTGAGTTGAATGTTTAATTCCACTTTGATCTTCATTTCGAGTCCAATTTATAATGCTTTATTGATTTTAACAATGAACTATCATCGTTCAAAATCAATTGTTAGAAACAATATTAATCTTATATATTATGATCAAAACACTAAGCATGAAAGCAATCATAGATTAACAATTTTCCCATTTTTTATTATGACAAACAAAATGATTTGAAATATAAGATTGAACAATTGATATCAAATTCATAAAGGAATTTATTTATATTATTCATTGAACAATTGATATCAAATTAATAAAGGAATTTATATATATTATTCATATTCTCATACATTCAAAGCATATAAGAGTGTGTTTGATTGATATGAAAAATATATTCTAGAAAAGAAAAATATTTTCCTTATTTCGAGGAAAACAAAAACTCACTCCTCCCAAACAAAATGTTTTCCTTAAAAACAAGGAAAAATATGCATATTTTTTAAAGTTAGAAAAAAAAAAATTCATGGAAAAATAGCAATCAAACACTTCAAAGTAGGAGTTTGGGTGGAAATTTGACATTTTCCATATAAATAAATACAATCAAACACACTCTGAATGATTTTCTCTCTTTCCCCATTTTTCACATACTCCTAGCATATTATATTTTCAAATTAAAGTACGCGTAATCACTTTCCCTCTATCTTTTACAAATGAATAACCATACACTCAAAACATATAAGGCCCTGTTTGATGGGCCAATTTTTCCTAGGAAGATGGAAATTATCCCACCATTTTCCACCTTTTTGCCTGTTTGATGGCAAATATTTTTGAGGCAATTTGTTTTCTTGTTTCCGGTCACGTGACGGTTTTTTCCACAAAATTGAGGAATTGATTTTCCCATGGGTGAGATGGTTTTTCATTTTCTTGGCAAATGGAAATTGAAACAAACCCACCAATCGAGGAATCATCATCGACTTTCCATATATTTTCCATAACCACCGACTTAGAAGGAAGATTCCAGATTTATGGGTTCTTCATCTTCATCTAAACAGATTCTGAAAATATCTATAGTGGCAGCCATAGCTAGAAGAATCTAGAAGGATTAGTGCTGATTTTATGGAAGAATTCTCTAGAAGTTGAAGGAAGACACCATCACCGACATTATGGAATTATGTAGAAAAGGAAGCCATCACCATTGTTGTCTATAAATAGTGGCCGTATATATGATGTATGGGTGAAGTGAAGAATGTAGAGAAAAAATAGAAGTGGGCTGTGAGAGAGAGAGAGAGAGAGAGAGAGAGAGAGAACGTGTGTGAATGTTGCTAAAAGTTCTTTGGCAACGTTTAAAAAATGTTGCAAAAGAGTCTTTGGCAACGTTGAAAAAACGTTGCCGAAGAACTTTTAGCAATATTTATAAAACGTTGTCGTATCTTTCTACTCCACGACAACATCTCGATTTGCAATATACGTGCAAACGTTACAAAAAGTCTTCTGCAACGTTTTTTTACCGTTGCGAAAGGCTTTTTGGTTGTAGTAAAGGTGTCATTATTTGCGATTAGATTCAAATATAGCACATAAGCACATACTAAACATAATATCGGCTTAACTAGTGGTTAAGTAAAAAGGAGATCCGATTATATCTCGATATTTGGTTATGTTTACGAATATACCTTGATCATCCAGTTGATTGATGTATTCTTTGGAGTGTTCATTAGCTTCAATTCTTTCATTTTGAATTCCATTATTTCTTATTGATAATAGACCATTTGCTCTTTATTTCTTTGGTACCTACAAAATTATTTAGTTTTTGTACTTTGGTACCTATACAACTTTGGGTCATTGATTATTAGTGTTTGTGGACTTTGGAATCCAGTTGTATATGTTTTCAAAATGAAATCTCTTTTTGATTAAATAATTAAAATTCACATGTCCGTTTTTATTGTAAAAATTACATGTAATATTTGTAAGAGGGGAAGTAGAGGCTTTAACAAAGAATATTGTAAGAGGCTTTTGTTTCAAAAATAGTTTATATCAAATTCCTCTTTATCAAAAATATATTTTTGTTCACTAAGCATAAGATCAAAAATTCTCTTACCTTGAGTAAATTTGTGAAATATTTGAATCTAGAATCTTTTCTTGTAAAGAGGAGATCTCTTTAATTAAAGAATCGTAATTGACTTTTTCTTTTTCTAAATTATTTTGAATTTTTAAAAGTTTTTTTTTTATACCTCTTTTTCCAATAAAGAGTTTTCCTTTTTGAGATTAGAATGATTTAGAGCAAATTTTTCAAAAAATTTATCATAAGAGGTAGATAATTCATCATATGAATAATTTTCATTTGAATTTACCTCATTTTTAATAGTCATGAAGTACATGTTAGCCATTTCCACTTTCATAGTCATCATTGTCACTTTTCCATCTCATGTTGTTTGGAGTGCTTCACGAAACTTGAGCATGAATTAAACAAAATTGTGCCGCGTGGGGTGAAATTGGGCACTTACACTCCTGATCTGGAATGTAGTATCAGGAAAAGTGTCACAAACCATACAAACAAAGGTCAGTTTAGAAATTTTCTTCACGAGGAATTTTTCAAAAATTCATTCATTTTAAATTGGTGGAAGATTGTCTGAGAATTTTCAAAAGAATTTCAATCGGATATTAATGACGATGATAGAAAATATATTAGAGGTTAAAAGCATGTCTTGAATAATATAGAGTCATGTACAGAAGAAAGCTGGCCAAAGCTTTGGCCAACAATCTACTAGGTAGTGCACCCGTGCTAGAACAACCATTTCAATGTCAAGAACAACCAATATACCAAGCAAAGGAGTAAATGAAATTTTGATTTTATTTTTTTTCTATATTTCTTCTATAAAAAATTCTGCAATCTTTATTCCTCTTTTACCAAGTTTGTTTGTATTTTGTTATACCGAAAAGACAAAAATATAAACCTCAAGCATACAGCTTCATTTCTCCTTTGTGTTCGGGTTGTTTTCAGTAGTCCATGAGGCAAACAACGCATTCAGGTTCCATTGTATCCTAGAGGTGTAGTTGTTTTCCCATGTGCATCACCACTATAGTGGGGGCAAATAACTTCTTAAGGAAAGCACCTTGGAGCTTAATTCTTCATGTCTAAAAGTTCATACTAGAATTTCCAACTTCTACTTCTACTTTGCCCTTCCAACAGTCATGATGCTTACATTAGTATTTAAGGCATGGAAAACGAGTATCGAGTCCAGTTGACATTATTTTATGAGAAAATATTTTGAGTACAAGATGATGAGGCAATAATTTTTCAGCTAGAAATAATCCCAAAAAGTTTCATGATTTTCATAATATTACTCATAAATAAGCATAATATTTACTTGTCCAACTTTAACTTATTTAGTTCTTGCACAATGGGTTTGTTTTGCAAGTTGAGCTGACCCCTTTGAAGGATCCCAAATGTCAATGTATATTGATGCCTATGTCCATGTAAAGCCAAATAATATTATTTATCATTATAATAATGAAATATCGATGATGTGACAATTTATATGAAATAGTGAGATATAATAGTTCAATCCCATTCTCTCTCATGAAAATTGAATTATCCAATTTCGTTATTCCACCTAAGTTACCACTTTACCATGTTTCATCATTAATGAAAAAAAATATTTTTAGTAAGATGAGTTCATCATTTGTTAAGAATATCTATGATTTGCATATTGAATATGTATAAAAAATTTCATCAGTTTCCAAGTTATTCTTGTATGGTATATTGTTTACAAGTATGCAAAAGGTGAAAATTTTCGTTCATGAGAGACAACTGCACAAAATTATGAACGCATTTAGCATCTATCTCTTTGATCAAAGCTAAGTGCTAGTAATTATCAAAGCATGGTTCGGCTTGCCTATAGGCTACACCCATCTGAGAGATGTGTGTTTTTCATTATATTCTTTTATACATTACAGCAGCAACATCTAGATCACTAACCTGCATATTTCTTTAGGTAGTGGTTGATATATATAAACAAATTGATTGATTCACTAATTGCATTGAACCATAGCATGACTATTTCACATTAAAACTTTGCACACTACAGCAAGATGGATTTTGCAAATTATATTCAATTGGACATTTAACCGAAAAAGGGTAAATTGTTGCTGTTTTGGTTATCAAATCAACCATGTAAAGAAAAATTGCACGTGAATTTGTACAAAATATTAATCCAGTATTCAATGCTATATACCTTTCTGTGACTTCTCATATTATTTTCAGTGTATATCTGAAAGCTTTATTGGTGAAAGTCTATCAGCCATGTAAATCTAAAGCAACTTTTAATAGGCATCGGGTGAAAGATGCTGTTTACCCGCAGCAACATTCGAACCCACTTGAATCCCCCCATGTCCATAATGTTGCCTATCTGTACATCAAAGAAATGAGCTTAATGTGTAATGCTGTCAAATTTTATAAAAAGTATTTCAAAGTAATTGTATAATACCTTTATTGCTTTAGAATTCGATTTATACAAATATTTTAAGCACAAACAGCCTCCAAGGATTCACAACTTTGTATCAAGGGTGACCATTTTATTGAAGACAACTCCGAAAGAAACGGACTCCCTGTTCCAGATGATTATAATCATGAGCAAAGATGTTATGGCCCTCGAGAGAGAAACAAAGCTTTGACAATTTTTTTTAAAAAAACTTGGATTAGCAGAATAAACCGGGAAAAAATAATCAACTACCTGCAGTGCGAAACTAACTACTGCTTCATCTATCTTCAATGCCACTCTTCGTAGTTTATCTTCTCGTGATTGTCCTAGTTTGAGAATCCCCTGCAATTTGAATCATGTTATATTAATCGGCTAATGCAATCTCGTGTAATTTTCTTTTCTATGGAGTCTGAGCGTAAACCATGTTCATGCACAATCTTGATCTCAATCAAGATGCGTTTACCTGGTCTCCTAGCACTCTACACATGCTTGAGAATTCCACAATCCCCACTGGGGGGATTAAAGTTGATTTACAGACATCCATGTAAGATTTGTTCAACTGCACCCACATGGTAGATCCATTAGTCACAACACAGAATTTTCCTACACTGTTTATATAATTAGTGGAAAGCATACCTCGCCAACAGTTGTATCCTTCTTTCCCCCTCGGAAAAGCTTCACTGCCGAGCAAAGTATGATCTGCCAAAAATTACCAATATTTAAAATGGAGAAAATATATAGTGCTTTGAGAACAGCGAAGTCATCCACACTCGTGGAATCAGAAGAAATAAAATTAAAAAATAAACTCTTGGTGACGTTATCAGTCTTAAAGCATAGTCATTCCGAAAAGAGATAACATGCTGCAAGTAAAAGTTACCTGTTGATGTTGTGGGAGAGATTGAATAGTGTCCACTACTGGTGATCTGTATGCCTTGGACAGTGCAATAGCCACGTGATCAACCCTCACCTATAAAAAGTCTACTCTGTTATAATGTTATTTAAAGAGATCAATTCTATAGTTTTGTAATTACAATAGCACAAAATTATGACACACTGTTATAATGTTATTTAAAGAGATCAGTTGGTAATGACAGGCTAACTGTAAAACTGCACTTGTGCCTTGTGACAATATACTTAAGATGATACCTACTTAGTAATATGCTGATTGGACCTAGAAACTTCAGCATTCTTACTTTATCAAGTTATAGATCAGCAAAAAAACAAGGTGACGATGATTATCTGTGGGCTTCATTTGTGTCAAAGCACAATATTTAATACAAAAGGCGTTGGCCTATGGTCAAATAACAAATTCAGCTTGTAATAGATAGTTATAATGTAAGGCTTACAATATTATTGTCTGGTTTTGGTAATATATCACAAGCAGTAGATCTCTGGTGATCATCACTCTCTAATGATGGTGAACTCAGCTTGCTGATAGAGTCTCTTACTTCAGCTTCCAACATCTCAACTGCATTCCTAAAACAACATAAAAAAATATTGATACTGCTGTTTCTCTGCAGATAAAAGCAACCCAAAATCTAAACTCTAGTTATATCCAGTATCCAACGAAGAACTTTAGCATCTATAGCAGATTGTATGCAACTGTTTTGCGCTTACAGCAGCCATAATTATAATGCCATATGCAAAATGATCAGCATAAGAATAAAAGCGCAAACCTGCAGATTGAAAGAGCCTTCCTCATATCTCCAGATGCAGCAGCAACTTTCTGCATTCGCAAGTGTTAAATTAGAACGCTTCAGAGACAAATGAAAATTGACCTTAGGCACACGCATGGATATACCATGTGATGCTTTCAAATGGTCTAAGCTTAATAGAAATGGAAATCATAGCCAGGACTACGAATCTACAAGCAGAGCAAGGGCAACCACACAAATTCAAAACGCAGGAATAGTAGAGATTAAACTCACTCTAGCACAGAGCTCCAGTGCTTGTGGCTGGAAAACAGTATAAGGAAGTGCCTGTTGAATGAGAATTCAGATTAAAATGATTGTTGAATCTATTTGCTCAAATCAGCAATATCATTGATAGACAAAGAAAAGTACACGAGAATCAATCAAACTAAATATGATATTGAATTAATTATAAGTAACTAAATTCCACACTCGGCCATAAAGAGCTGTTTGATTTTTTTTCCCCATAACCAAGTTGTTGAATGAAATACAATAAGAGAGATAGGAAGATGATTATTTGGTAGCACGGAACTTTTTTGTTCTGGCAATTTTTATGCTTTGAGACACTTAAAGATCTAAAAAATCGTTTGTCAACTCGATTAAAACAAGTGTAGAAAAGGTTTGGAGTATATTTTTAGTTGATTTAATCACGTAAACTTTCCTTTTGTGATCTTCACCCAGCCTAATGTCTTCAACTATTGGCAGAAATGAATCATTTTTCTTTAATGACAAATGTTGCCCAGACAAAGCAAATTAACAGCATACGTATCCGATAAGTTAAAGAATTACCATTAGTCTCTGCTTAAGAATTGTGATGATCTGATCCCTGGAGTAGGCACGGAAAGTTATGACCATAGGTTTGCCTAGTAGAAGAAAGAATCAACTGTAAGCTTGCTGAATCTGTGTACTAAATAGAAATCAATTGGACAGAAAAGAGAGGGCAGTTGCTGCGCACTGCACCAGGTACTTGTTTTGATTGTGAAACCATTCATATTTAGACTAAATGAAAGAGACTACATTAGAAAGGGCAAAAGCACCTAGTAGTACAAAGAAACAATAAGTTCACTTGTTGACACTTTCACAAAAACTCTAAAATAAAGAGTATAGATATAAACAAGGAAAAGTAGAACAAGTCATTGTGATCATATAATCAATCTGGCAGAAGGAAAAGGTTTTGAGATTAGAAGCAAAGTAGAAAATTCTTCTTCTCCTTTCTTTTTGACAAACCTGGAACGGTCAAAATAAAATGGGGGGATATAGAAAAACAGTCTCATGTAAAAACAAGTACTCACAGTTCAAGGACTGCAGTTTAGGAAGAAATCTATCAGCTAGGTCAATAGCATTGGCGATCCCTGTAATGAGAAAGGACATTAACACTTCCATGCCTTAGAGCCATCAGAAACAGAACCAAATCAACAGAACAGTAAGCATACCGATCAAAATACATTTTGAGAATGGCATTGTTGTTAGCATGAAAAGATCGTGAAGCACAGCCCGATCTTTGGTGATTAAATAATCCAACTCATCCGCAATGATTAACCTGTCACATATTTAAGTTGAATAAGGATAGAAGTCTAATTAATTTTTCACCAATAATCAACAATTTATATGTGTGTATGTGTGTGTATTAGACAATGCAAAGTGATAATCATCTTCAGACTTGAGAACTCTAACGTAAAGATGTTTAAGAATTGAAGAATCTGATTCTTACACCATCCTCATGCCAGGTAGATGCTGCTTTTGAGAATACAGATTGCGGAGGTCCTGTAATGGTAACTTAGAACCTTTAGCTTTTCTCCAAGTTTGGCTTCTTCCAACAATCTGTAAGAATTCACCACCATGTTATCATATCCAAGCTTTCAGTTCAGAATTATGTGATAAAGTAACATTGTCGTACCTTGCTGAAAATCTCAGAAGCGTTTGTAAGAGTGGTGCAGTTGATGGATAATGTGTCTGGAGGCTGAATACCTGCCTGATACCACCAAAAAGAAATTTCTGAGAATATACTGGAGATACACGTAGAAAATAGAAGAAACTATAAAGTAGTAGATCTTTTTATTAGGAGAAGCACGTTTTGAATTACAAGACATTTCAAACTCAAATTTATTGGAATATCACCACTCACGTGATTTCAAACTCATGATCCAGAATCAATGTCATGTTGGAGAAAACATAAAATTGACACAGATACCAAAACATTTTAAAAAAATAACTATAAAAAAGCTGAGTTCAATTTGTAAAACTCAAAACCTAAGGAAAACAAACAGGGGAGGATTGAAATTCATGACCGCTTAAAATGACTTATCGAAAGTGTCAAGTTTGATTTATAGCACTAAGAAATTTTACCACTAAGAAATTTTACTAGCACAATAAGTTCAAACAAAAATATTATTAATAATCTATTAACTTCTAGCATATTCTATTACCACTCTGCTGCACCCTCAATAGTAGTAGTTCTGCTACATCCTCAATAGTAGTAGTAATCAACAAGTTGAATTATACTCTTAAAGATGTGGCATTCTGCTACATCCTCAATAGTAGTAGTTCAAACTTCAGTCGTCAGCTAACCATGAATTTAAAAAAAATGAGAAAAAAAGAAAGAAAAACTTGACATAAATAACCAAATTTTCTCATTTCATTAATACTTGTTTGTCAAGGGACAAAAATGCAAATCACTGTATCATCAGCATAAATCAATCTATTAGAATAACGGAACAAATTTGGCAACCCATATTCAGAATCGTCAATTGTGGGCAATACTACTTACCTCCTTCGCCCAATTGACTATGTCCTCTTTTACTTTTTCCATTGACAAAGACTTTCCTGTCCCCGGACACCCACATGCATATAAACTCCCAGCTTTCTCTAGCTCAACACATTCCTTGCAGAACTGCATAATCCTGTTTTGCTCATCTTCTCGACACACGACAGTGGTTGGAGCAGTGGATACATGTAATGCCTCCTTAACAGCACTCAATTGCTCCACATCTATTAATATAAATCACACCTTAGAAACTAATCAAAAATAAGTAAAACGTCATTTATAGTATATCACTAAATCCAGACCACATTCAGACATATTTATAAACCTCAATTGCAGAAACCCTAATTTAATGCAAAACAAAGGTAGTTAACTTGCCACTGGGATCCCATGCAGGTTTGTCAAGAAAGCAGTCCGATAATTTCTTCTTTACTGGCGATTTGCTTGATTTCGTGAACGATTTCTCAATTACCTGAAATCATGAACAAGCCTCGGGAATTATTGCATCAATTAGTTAATGATAGCAACATGATGTAATAAACGGGATCCGAATAAAATGAACCTGTCATTCACACTAAATTTATCCAGTGTTACAATTTTAATGAGAATAAAAAATTCTGAATGACTAAATCAAAACAAATTAATTCATTAAAAGAGCATCAACTAAAGATCTACAACCATAATGAAGTAACTGAAGACCATAATGAAGTAATTGAACTCACTTTCAGGGGACTATTAGGGCTGTCATTAACGCACGTGCGAGGTGATTTCCGTTTCAATGGAGAATTCTGCACTGGCAATGGAGTAGAAGAGATCGGAGTGTTTCTAATCCGAGCCGAATCCGATCTCAGACAGCGTTTCTGCGGTGCAGTGTTTCCGATCTCGGGCGTCGGATCGGAGACCGTTGATGAGTGAATTCCGGCGATGGACGGCATCTTATTAGGTTTTCAGAAAGGCTTGTGTATGCGGAAATGAGAAGGAGCAACAGTAGCATTATTCTTATATACAGTTGGTGGGAAAATTTATTGTTTTAGCGGGAAAGAAGTGGACTTGGTTGGGTGGATTTCCCGCCATTTATTTTGAGTTCTTTGAAAATGTTCCCACCAAATCCATATTTGTCATGCAACTCGGGCTGGGTTGTGCCTGGGGTGAAACCAGGAATAAGCCTTAGTGGGCTTCGAATTTTTATATAATTTAATTATTCTCAAAAGACTCTCAATTTACAATTACATAAAATTTTATTTAAATTTATTTTAAGTAGCTATCTTAGATTATTTATTTTAAGTTCACTCTTTAACCCTTTTTTTTTTCATTTCAAAATATGTGTCACGTAGCTAGTCTCGAGTTCTTCAAATCGATTCTGAGAAACTTATTCCAATGATAAAGAAACATAGCTCGAAAATAGGTTAAAAGAGGTGATGACCATGAATTAAATTTATTAAACTCATTTTATTTCATTATTTTTAACTTGCCAGTGCAATCTCATCGTCCAACAATTTTACAAATTGAAAAGTGCCTTACGAGCTATACTGTCATTAGTTCAAAATGGTATCAAGAAACTTCTCTATAGTATAAAAACTATCATTGGAAATCAACCTACAAATCAGGCGTTGGGTGAGCTCGTGTTTGCCAGGTCCACGAGCTCACCCTGTCCATCCTCGGATCCACCCATGTTCATTGCAAGCTACTTATGCTTTTTATTTATTTATTAAGATTTGAACGATCTAATCAACCTGTTTCAGACCTCTAGTAACTATTCACGTGGTATATGTGTCATGTTTTTAGAGGAAGTTATCGGAGCATACGAAGTGTATATTTCGTTTTCTAACTTGGAGATTTTTTGTTAAGATTTGAATGGCGGAAGAAATTGAAGCAACTAGATTTTACTATAGGATATGCAAGTTCCTCTTCACATCATGATCATACCTAAACCACACTTCTTCTCCTTCTTCCTCTTACGCTCCAACACAACAAGTCAACATGTCCAAATATAGCATGTAAGGAGGATTGAAGAGGCTCGATGTATGGGTGTAAATCATGCCACGTAGCTCAAATGATGTATTTTGTCTGCTCGCATTGGACTACTCTAAAGACAGGTCGAGTCTGATTGACACATTTAACCTAAGTTAATTGTAAGCGTATGGAACAATAGTTAATTACATTATCAAATGCTCTTCTCTATACAAACTCGAACTCAACCCAACAATTTTTTCCTATGAACTCACATCCGTTGGAGAGTCATACACCGCATCACTCATTTCTCCAAACAAGTAGTCACAACTCTGATTTAGATCGAAAAGAATCTTCACAAATCGAAAACAAAGACCTTTACGAATAAAACACATGCATGAAGATAATTTTTGTAAAGGTTGAAATATTGTGGGCTCTTCTATAATTAAATTGAATGGCTTAAAATTTTGAAATAGATTTATCTTGGAATGTTTCTCTAGTCCAGTTGGATTTGGAATGTTATATTTTGTATGGACATAAATGAATTTGGGATCTAGACATTTTGTTGGGGAAAAAATTAATTGCATACTGATGGACATTGGACAGTGACCAATTTCATGTTCATTTTGAGAGGTTAGATATTTTCTTTGGTGTATTCCCATTTTGTCCCCCACCGACTCTCGTGCAACATCTGACTTGATGGAGTTGCTCCAACTTGCAGAATGTTGTGTTCTCTTTGTGTTCGATGTATAATTGTAATATTGTACGTATTGGATTGAATAGAGAAAAATATATGTAAGATGTTTTGTATGTCGACCGATGAGATTAAAGACGATCTTAAGTTTTTGATTTACGTGTAAAATTAATTTATTGAAAAAAATGTATAGTTGATAATGAATTTTTAAATTATAAGGCTCAAACACTAGTTTAAGTACGTTATAAATAAAAAAAAAAAAAACTTTGACCTACTCTAAATATACCGAGAGAATGTATGTAGATTTATATTGAAAAATTTACAGTGCGTTCATAATTTGAGTTATAGACGTAAGACATTTGTTTCTGACTTGAGAATCAAAAGACATGTATATTTGTGAAAAAAAAAAAAACATTTTTTCTTGCACTAGTTAAGAGTTCCGTATTGAAGAAGCAACAATTTTTTTTTTTAAATTGGTCTTTAAAGAATTAAGTGTTAGTATCAACGCCTAGAAGTCTTGTGCATTTGCTGGATAAGATCAAAATTTTAAATTTAGCACACCACACGGACATTTGGGGTCAATCTAAATATCTACGATAGACTGGCAAAGCAATAGGAAACAAAGAATTGGGGTGGGGTGGGGTGGGGTGGGGTGGGGTGGAAATGTTTATATCAAATAACTTTTTTTGAGTGTAATGAGTGGGGATTGAAGGAGAAAATAGAAGATAAGAAGAGTGGCGTGGGATTGGCGTTTGCATGTCCTTGTCCAATTGTTAGACTAAAAGTTTCAAATCCAATCCTTTCATACGATTGCCTTAAATTCCAACTTAGATATATAGTCATTATTTGGTCTCATATTTTTAAAACTCGTTTTCAATTCGATATTTTTTGAAATTCACAACTTTTATCAACTTTTCAATGTCGCATTTTATCAATTTTTATAACAATCTATTAAAATTTTGATTTCTAGTCAAACTAAATAGGGACTAAGAGCATGATTGGTCAGTTTAAAAAAAATTAAAAGTTATTAGTTTTCATATATTCATGTTTGACGTGTTTCTTTTTCTTATTTATAAATAAGAAAATTACTTATCTTTTAAATTAATTACTACTACTATATTAATGTCAAATAAGAATGAAGCCAATAAAATTTAAATCATTTTAATATTTTTTTTTTTTTTTGCTTCTAACAAAAATTTTCAAGCTTTGCTCAAAACATATTGTTAAATGTAGAAACTTTAATAGCGTGACATCAGAAGAATAAAATACAAAATTTTAACAATAGTGCTACATGTACATTAAATTGTGTCACTTGTTAGAACACCATTAAATAGTTTTAAAAATAAATAAACATTTTTCCTGCCTACAATTTTTTAAAAACACTGGCGATGTCAAACTAAGTACACATCAAAGAATGTACACTTAACATTATTAAAATTTCGAAGAATAGACATGTTTGATTAGTAGGTGTAGACAAATATTATGTATAATTTTTTTTGTTAGTGTTGAACAATATTGTCTAAGCTACTCTATCAAATACTGATACAAATGTTTCGATATACAAAAATAAATAATATTTCTATTTTTTGATAGTTTTAACTTTTAGACGGTGTTTGAAATAACAATTAATGAAAGGGAAAGATGGCTATTCTCATTATTCATCATCGTTCCAACGTGTATTTTTCATATATAAAAAAAATAAAATGCATACGTGTAAAAACCCTACATTGGCACGTGAGAGCTACATGTGTCACTCGAAGAGACTAGAGAAAAACCATAAGGACATGACTTATCACGTGAAACTCGATCTCTTAATATCTGTAAAAAAATTGAAAGTTGGGTAGGAGTTAAAATCTAAATTTAAATTTAAATTAAAGTTAATAATTATTTTTTATATATTTCATAGGACTAAAATTTTTTAACTACATATTTCATCAACTTTTATTAAAATCTACTAAAAATTTTATTCTAATCCCAGCCAAACAGTTAATTTATTTTGTTTGGGGTAAAATTTTAGCAGAAAAACCGAAGGTTCAGTGCTGAGAAAGCTTCAATTACTTTATTTTTAGGTTATGTTTGATACACCACATTTTCTATGGAAAATGGAACTAGTTTTCTATTTTTCAAGTTTTGTAGTGTTTGATGGCAATAATTTTCTTGGCATTTGGTTTTCCACATTGACTCTTCACGCGCATGTTTTCTTGGATTTGCTTGAATTGTTTTTCCCACCTTTTAGGTGGAAAATGGAAGTTCAAGCATTTTTTTTTTAATGGAAACAAATTTTATAATCAATTGTAAAAAAAATTCA
>CAIGRP010113581.1:0-20306 GCA_903798385.1 Fraxinus cuspidata | reverse complement strand
TTATTCCCCTCATGTGACCCTTCTGTCTCTCGATGAAATATACAAACATGATAAATGCATTAATAAGTACTAGAACACCTATTAAAATCATATAAAGCATAGAAGTATATATCTATCCTCTATCGAACCTTACAATGTTTATTATATTGTGATTAAACCATATTGTCTCTCTCGATAACAATAAAATTCACTAACAGTTGAATTGGTGATCAAGCAATTAAAAAGAACAGTAAAACTAATAAACATCCACAAATAAAATCAAATTAAAGTCAAAATAATTAATTAAAAACTAAGAATATCATAAAAAGGGGTTTATCTCATCCTAACAATGTATAAAATTAGACTAACATATCGAAATGACAAGAAATATTATTTAAGTGAAAAGACATAACCCGGATTTTTGATAAATTGAGAAGATGAAGATGAATATTGAAATCTTGAATCTATTCAATGGTTTCTTGATGAATCTCCATTTGCGCCTTCTTTTCTTTGCCCAAAAATCATATTTGAATCTCATTTGATTGAATTCTTGCAAATCTCCTTCAATCCTCTCAATAATGAAGTGCAAAACATGCTGAATCTTAGTGAATGGTTAGTTGAACCTATTGTCAATAAGGTTGTGAAGATTTTAGATAATAATCCTTACACTATTTTTTATTTCGAAGTTTGGGGACTATTCCTGATTTAGAAAACCATTCTATTCGACTTCAATGTGATCAAAGTGTTGATCAAAGAACATCTAATGCACCCAATGTTTAACAAGTTGCTCCTATTTTGGTTGACCAAGATGAGTATGCGGATGTTAATATGTATGATATTGTAGTTCATTGTAAAAATGGAAAGTGCAATAGAATGTAATATTATTATGGATGTTATGATTCATTTCAATACCCACTTTTATTTCCTTTAGGCGGAACAGGTTGGCACCAAGGTATGAAGCGAATTGATACAAATAAAAATAAGCAAAAGATTTGCAAAAATAAAAACATTGTTGATGCAACTAATTTTTCTTCACCTAAAGAGTTAATTGAGAAAGAAACATTGAGTTAGTTAATCGTTTCTATAATTTGTACTCTAAATTATTCATTTTTATATATTTATGACATTTCTTATGTTATCTTTATTATTAGTATGTCTAGCGTCATTTATTTTTTCTTAATTATTTTTCTCTGTGTATTTAGTGATAGAAAATATGCGAACCAGGATGTAAGTATCATGTAGAGAATATTATTGTTATAAATTAAGACAAGATTATCAACAACTTCAATATTATTACATTTTGGAAGGCTTTTACAACAATACGTTGTCGACATGTATGTAAAAATTGAAACATGTGGATTGAATTATTTTCGACATAATCAAAGTGTGCTTAGAGCTGAATTGTATTAAGAAATTATTGATAGTCTTGAAATTGGTGAAAAAAGAGGTAATAAAATTGGCATCTCATTGTTTTGCCTAGATATTTTATTGGTGGTCCTAGAGATTTAAGAAAACATTATATGGATGCTATGTTTTTAGTTCAAAGATTTAGTAAGTTTGATATATTTTTGACGACGACTTGCAATCCAAATTGGCCAAAAATTAAAGAACGGTTAAAGTATAATTATCTAGCTCAAAATAGACTTGATTTAACAGCTTGTATTTCTAGAGCAAAACTCGAACAACTAAATGAAGATGTTTTGAAGAAAGGAATGTTAGGTGTAGCTGCGTATACGTATGATATAGAATTTTAAAAAAGAAGAATTTGCACAATTTTTATTAATTTTAAAAAATGAATGTAAGATTACTTCTCCTAAATCGTTTAATAAATTTGTTAATGCTCAGATTCTTGATGAAAATAAATATNTAAAAAAGAAGAATTTGCACAATTTTTATTAATTTTAAAAAATGAATGTAAGATTACTTCTCCTAAATCGTTTAATAAATTTGTTAATGCTCAGATTCTTGATGAAAATAAATATCCTTAGATTACTTTTCCTGAATTGGTTTAAAACATTATTTCGTATCATCAATAATAATAAGGTACTATGTGCACTATACATAATTAAATTACAAAAATTATAGCTGTTATCGTACAACGCACGATCCACACTAGTATATATTAAAAATGTTTTATGTCCAAAGTTGAATGGACTTAAAACATTACGTGTACAAGTGATTGCCAAAAAGTTCACGCTGATTGTTACCATTAATCAACAACTGCAACCAATGATCGGGTTTCCTATTGAGTAGCGTAGGTGCGATAATTTACTCACGGACACCTATTTATTGAGAATAAAGTTTAGTTTGTTAGTTTTCCTGCCTACTGACGTGTCATATTTAAACAGGTAGAGGTGAAGACAGAGAACTCAATAACACAACAATTAGTACAAAGAACAATTATATGACAACAAAACTTAAAGAAATGCCGACTATAAATGGAAGTGAAACTGGAGGTGAAAATAGAACAGATGATTGGCAAACGTAGCCAGTGCCACCAAGAACAGGCTTGAGTTTCTTGAATGTAGCATCATCAAGAAATGTGGTCTCCTCCCCAGCATAGAAGGAGATTGTTTGCAAAGAACGCAAATTCGGTTATTTGGAGTCCGGGGTTTGGGCTGCTAAAGCTGGCAAAACCAATTGCTTTTCCGTCACCGCCATTTATCTGAAAAAGCAAGAGCCTTTGTGGGAATACCATAATCACCCCTTTTAAGTTTCTTGAGGTAAACTTCATTGGCCGAAGAGAAGAATGCTTTAACGATAGAACCCTGCAGAACAAGTAGAAGTTCAGAAGCCCTGAGATGGGTGTGAATCGGTATCACACCACCAGGGGCTAAGTCCAATCGTGCGATAGAAAGACCTAGGCCATTGAGTCCTGGATATTGAGCTGCAAATGCAGGAGATACAGCAGCATTAATAATGTTGGTGGTGTTTCCAGCCACGTGAAAACTGGAAAACACGAAATCGTCCACTGTTACATTTGCAGGATTCTTGCAGGAGTAACCTGCTGGCCCTTCGGGGGGCTTTAAAGTCTGCTACGCAGAAGTCCTACACAGAAGCATTGCAAATGAAAACAAGGAGAGTTAATAAAACCAACAATCGAAACATTTTTTGTTTCTAGAATTAGCTTAGCTTAGTATAATTCTTCCAATTGGACTTTGATTGCTTATATAGAATGTTGAGAACTTGTACATTAACTGCCAGTTACACCACTTGAAAGTTCAAGTGCAATGAAAACCACTAGCTATTTGTGGTAAGGCATGTCGTTCATTATGGAACTAATGACTTCCTTTTAAAGCAGACAAAAAAATTGATTCTTCTCAAATTAAGTATACAATGAAGATGCCTGTGATTAGTTCCTAATAGTATGAGAAAAACTGCACAATGAAACCTTTTAAAAATCAGCTCGTTAGCAGGTGAATTTTCACCATTACACACTTACTACTCAATATTAATAATAATCCTTTAGGAGTTATCAAAGACAAATGATTCCATCAGAAACTTTGTGAATTAAGTGATTCTATCATACCACATTTTGAGATCATACATATCGACTTAATATCTCTTTATAGGCATGTTTGGTATGCTCGACTCCATAGGACATGCAGATTATGTTCTCTGTTAACTGTCTCAACTATTGGCTGCAAAAAATAATAAATAATAATAAATAATAAATAAATTAACTATCATTAAGCTGATGACACGGTTTTCGCAGTGCATCAAATTAAGAGAGTTAAATAGATGTGGTCCAAAAGCACATGGCAATAGAAGAAGAAATTCACAAAAAGACACAGTGACAGCTAATATCAGAAAAGGTATCTATGGAATGATTTGTTGTCCTTAAATTTAATTGAATTGTAGCCACTTGAGGTTTATATTGAGCTGTGCCAGTGGTTGGGGTTCAACCTAGCTATAAGAATGTTTATTTTGTTTCCACTAAGGATAAAGAATTTAGAGTCCGAAGAATCTACTGTCCTTAATTCATGTATATTCGTCCCAAAATATACATAAAAAATTTGTGACCTAATGCAATACAATTAGCATTCTTGCAAACGAAAGTGCCTTTCTCAATCTAGTAATAGCACACCACCATTCTATCATTTATAGATATGCTTCAAGGCCCTTTAGATGCAATCTTGTGCTGCTGGTTCTCCATGCAAGTGTTATTAAGAACAAGTAGAAGAAAATCTTCTACCACTTTTCTTTTTTCAAATTGTATTTTTGAGTCCAGAACTCAGTAATGGCCATTTCCCTCTAATTCCTCGTAAAGATTTAGGAATAATTAGACAAAATGAAGCAACCCTCAACTTTTCTGAACTTTTCCTCAACAACACTACGTTGGTTAGACACTCAACCACTAAGCTCGTTCTTGCTTTGATTACAACCAGATTGAAATGCACATCCCGACAATTCCAAAATTTCAAGAATTTTTTTCTTATAGACTCACAATCAAACTTAATAACAATAGCATTATTACTGGTTAATAGCCGTTTCTATGTAATAACAAAGAAGTGTTACAACTACATATGACTAAAACTCACTCTTAAACAGGCTTGTTAGCAGGTGTCTAAAGTGCTTATTAATTTACAAACCAAGCTATAACCAGGCTACATGGGGTCAATCAACAAAGTCAGTTTACATAAAGCCTCCATATTGCTCATTTTGAGACCATTGGGGAGAGCTAACAAGCCCATATCCAAATTTCCGCAAGAGACCTTTGTCCAAATTATCAAATTATTGAACTTATACATCAAAGGTCCAAAGGAATAGTAAAGAGTTCAATATTAGTGGAAATTATTATGAAGGGCCCTAAGGAATAGTAGGAGTTCAATATTAAAAGTAATTAACCTTACTTCCTCTTCTTGTCTGTTTATTTTATTCTATTCTAATTTTAAAAAAAAGTAGTGTAATCGTCATTTCACAAAGATATGACCTTCCAGCGGTCAAATGATCTAAACTAATTGTACAAAAACAATGGAAAGCAGTTAAAATAATTGAAAGAACTCTCTCTTTGAAAGTAATAATAACCAGCACCAATGTAGCTAAATATTACTATCCATTTCATTGAGGAAAAAACATTCATTTCTAGAAAAGATGAGAAATACTTGACGTTTCTGAAAATAATCTCCATTTTTCATTAAATGCGCACAAAGTTCTCCGGGTAAAAAATAAAATAAAAAATTGTTATGACACATGTACAAAAAATGAGTAGCATACTCATGGTGAGTATGTCATAACTGACAAAACCATATCTCATTCCTATCTATCATTTATCCTTCAACCATTGAGCTATAATATCTGTTGAAATAAAGAACAATTCTAACTTCTAAGTGAGTTCCTTGAAATCCGAATGGACAATTCAGTAAGTCCTTGCCTTTCTTTTTGTTTCAGTTTCCAAATTTTTATAAACAAAGAGAAAAGAACACAATTAGATGGGTACTTCATCCCCTCCACAGCACCCCCCACCCACCCACACCCACACCCACACACACACACAGAGCACACATAAACAGGGTTCTCGAGTCGCAGCACATTCCAGAAACATTAGAGCCTCAGATGAATACAATTTGCATCACTTTGCATTTACATCTACAAATGCGAGCAAACATAAATGCTTTCTTATGAGATGGTCGTCAATCTGTATAAGCAAACTCATGAAACAATTATTGAATTCCCAGTATACTGTACTAGCAATATGCCAACTACCCAAACTTTGTTCTCTTTAAGTAATGGCGTGCAGAGAAAATTTATATATTTTAATTAAAGCCTATGACCAGTCATGTAAAACCACCCACGATAGCAAGAGTAATCAAGTCGAAATCACGAAAATGAGATGTGGAAGTTCTCATCTATTATATCTAACTAAACAAATAAAAAACCAAATGAAAGATGTACACGATGACAAGCAAGTTCATCAAGCCATTCAGAGAGAGAGAGGGCGCTAAGAAGGAAACAAAACAAGTCAATATGTAGTACTTATTAAACAGTTCATGTCCACAATTTGATTACAGCCCGCTTTCATCAATTTAAGGAAAAAGTAACCTGCAAGTGATGGCTTATCCATTTTTAATGAGATGATCATCTTACAAGCCTGACATTAATCTAATAAGCATATATCCCGTAAAACATTCACTATTAGTTTAATAATCGGTATTCTTATTCCACTTGCCCAACCATGCATAGAAACAGTTCTCCTGATACGCCTTAAAGATTTGCCCCAGACCAAATGGGCTCATAACAAATCGAAGAATTTGTGAAGTTAGCCACAATAATGAAAATAAGTATTCAGAGCATAATGACACAGGAAAATATTTCGTTAATAAACTCAGTAAATGAACAAAGAAAATTGGAACAAAAGAATGGCAATAGGAATTACCGATTTACAGGAGCAGTCACTCATATTGAGAAATCAAAACTCCAATCAATTCGCAAATACATTAGACGTACCGGTAGCTATCTCCAGGCCGGAAATTAGATAATCTCAAGTCTGTGGAACTCAACCCGAAAAGAATTGCAGATGATGTAATGTAGATTCAAATGCATTATTTTTGCTACTTTAAATATTTGACTTCGGCCTTCAAAATTTGCCTTCTCTTGATCAACGAGAATGTCACCACAAACACTTTCAAGATCGCGACAAATCCTACAAATATTAGTCCAATTTTCTTCCCTGGGTTGAACTTCTCTTTCTTCGGTGGGGGCCTGATGGCCCTATGCAAGTCATGGTGATTTCGATCACTATGTTCGGAGGTTGAATTCTCTGGAGGAGGAGGCCGGAGGTGTTTTCTTGGAGGCAAAGGAGACTGGATAGAGGAAGGCGGAGCTCGACTGGAGGGAGCTGGAGATGGAGGAGGAAGTGGTGGTGAAGGAGATAGTGGAGGAGGACGAGGAGGCGGTGGAGAAATTTTCGGCTGTGAAAGTTCCAGATTTTGCCGAGACTCTGAAATGACTGCAAAATAACCGAAGAAAAGCCCTAAAGAAGACATGACCAGAGCCAACAACGGAGAATTCATAACGACCATCTGGCTTCGCCTTGAATTCCTCAATTCTTCTTCTAAGCCTTCTGTTTGTTTGAAAAATGAGAAATATGAATCACATCAAGTCATGAAATTTTAAATTTATGTGGAGGCTCTATTTTTCATTCTCATTCTATAATAATGGGAATCAAATGTGGAGGCTCTATTTTTCATTCTCATTCTACAATAATGGGAGTCAAATGAAGGCTAAATCGAAAAGAAAAAATTGAATCTTGAATCAACAAGAAAAAAGTCCCATGGGTTTGGATCAAAAATTTTGATTTCTTCTTTAAACGAGGAGCACGCCAATTATTTATTTATTTATTTTAAGAAACAAGGAGGGGGCAATACATTAAAATCTTGAATAGAGTAAAAAAAAAACAATGCAGGTGAACAATAATAAAGTAGAATTAAATAATTTTTGGGATGTGATTTACATGTGTTTTCTGCGGTATATATGATTGAAAATGAGTTTTCTTTTTTATTTTAATGATCGCCCATGCTTAACAATAATGATTTTTAAGAGAATGAATGATTAAAAAGTTAAAAAAAAATTTTTACGTGCAAAATGTGTCAATGTGTTATTAAAAAATTAGTATGTAAGAAAATAGTTTGAAAATAATGATCGCAACAAAAAAAAAGACCTTGTTACCCCAACGTTCTCAAAAAAATGAACGAGGAGGATAATGCTCGCGTGAGAGAGACTCGGCAGAAAAATGAGTCCTATATTTGACACACTTCATATATTTAGCCCATGTTTGAGACATTATTTTTTTCGTTTTCATTCTTCTATTCATTTTCAACAACACATTTTTTAATAAATAATATTTTTCATCACATCAATAATTTTTCTTTCTTTTTCAACCACATATTCTCCTTCACATCAAACAAAACAAATACATTCGTGAATTGATAATGTGCACCAAACAATAGCTTGAATTGTTTTTTTTAATTATATAATATATAAAAATAATTTTAATTAGATTATTTCAGTTTTTCTTAAAACCAAATTAGTCAATTAAGTCCATCTTTGTCTCTCATTTTTTCATTATTTCAGTTTTCTTAAAAACAAATGAATGGATTCGTCCATTTGACAGTTAATTGATCAAAAAATATATATTCTGACCAGAAAGGTAAAATGGTAACTTTCCTATTTTTCTACATAAAACAATTAAAATAATAAAAATAAAACAGAAAATTGTACCAATTGTCTCTAACATTTCACTTTTTTGCAGCATTTACCCCAACCTTCAATTTGTGACAGTAAATTGACCTTAGTTGACCTTTCAATTTTTGCAACATTTGACCTTAGTTGACCAAGAAAAGTGAATTTTGACCAAACAAAAAGGGTAAAACAGTAATTCGATAATTATCATGTTAAATAAATGAACCAAAAAACCAAAAATAAGGAAAGAAAAAAAAAACCAAAAATTAGAAAAAAAATGTTGTATCATCCAAACACCCCACCCTACCCTACCCTACCCCCACCCCATTCCCTTTCCCACAGCCACCGACAACCCAGGGCGGACCCAGGCTTATGTTTCGGAGGTGGGGAGGGAGAGACAGAATTACGTAAAATGTAGAAGATGATGTTTTCAACATCCTGCTTCGTACTTTCAATTTAGCATCTCTTTCGTAGGTTTTGTAGTCCGTAATGGCTGAGGGCATTAGTACTTGACTCGAACAATCAATTCGATCAAATCTCTTAGAAGCCATTAGTGTATATCTTGTAATAGCCTTCCATCCGTTTGAGAGATAAATTGAACCAAGCGAGGCAATTAAGGAAGTTCTTTCCAAGTATATTTGATAACCTGCTATAAGTCAATTGAACTACTCAGTTTCTTTGGATTGACTCCTAACTGAGATAAGTATGATATTATTCTTTACTAACTTTACCCAAAAGAGAACACATTTTAGTGAGCTCAAATAAGTAAAAATTACTCTTAATAACAATTTTCATAATTCCAAATCATTTCACTATATATCGAGCAAACAATCGAACACTTGGTGGGCATCTATACATGAGAGATAGAGGAAATAAAAACTTGAACGGCCAGAAATATGCAATGCAAGAACTAAGAAGCGAGGTAGATACAAATTCATTTCGAAATTGATTGAACTTACAAAACTTTCTTCAAATCTTCAATCGTTCTTCTTCTTCATCTTTCAGAATACGGAAAATCGGCTATTGGAGTTTGCAGGGTTTGAGAATTGGGGAGAATGGAACTAGGAAGGGAACGATTTCACTTTCGCAAGAGAGGAAAACTGGGGGGAAGACAGAAGACTGGAGCTTCAGCAGGGGCGGACTTCGCAGTCAGGGGAAGGAAGATTACGCAGCCAATGCGTAATGTTTGTGTCCAATTTTTTCATCTAATTGCTGAAACTTGGGCTTGGGTTGGGTAGTTAAGTGGGCTATCTTCCAAGAAATAATATTAAGTGCCTTGTGGGCTTCTTTTTAAGAAAAAAAATGACTGCCCCCACTGGGCCTTCATGGGTCCGCGCCTGCCGACAACGTCGACACCACCTCCTGCTGGCCGGCCACAGCCACCTAAACCAACCGTCACAACAACCAACCGCCACCACAACAATCAAACCTACACAAAAAACCAAAAAACCCACCATTGGGCATGAGCTGCACAGTAAACAGCCACCACCACCATCAAACCAAAATCAATAGCCTCCATAAAACCAAAACCAACCGCCGCCGCCACCACCATCAAACCCACACCCAAAACCAAAAACCCTCGACCTCTAACATTTTTGAAAATTGATATGTTGATTGTTAAAATTTTAAACAGAGAACGTTGTTCTAATTTCGAGGCTGATTTTATTCGCTAAGGAAATGGAAGAAAACGGCAAGTTTAATATAATCTTACATCAGCCAGTAAAAACTGATTCAGTAGGACGATGGGTGTGAATGGATTTTGGGCGATGAGTCTGAGAAGAAGATGTTGCCGACAGTGGTGTGTGATTGAATTTCTGGCGATGGTACCATCGATAGGCGGCGGCGCTAGGGCTGACTTTAGGGGGAAAGAAGGTGGGGCGGGGTAGCTGAACGAGACAACCCCTTTTTTTATTTCTTTTCTTATTTTTTGTTTTTTTTTCCTTATTTTATTTTTTTGTTCATTTATTTAACATGGTAATTAACAAGTTATTATTTTACCCTTTCTAATTTTGGTCAAAATTCACTTTTCTTGATCAAATAATTATCAAATGGATGAAAAAAATTTATTTAGACCCCTGCTATATATTTGTGAAATATATTTGTGAAAGGTTAAGAACTTTCGCTAATACAAATTGAAAGTTAAAATAAAATTTGCAAAAAAGTAAAAGGTTAGGGACCGTTGCTACAATTTTTCCAAAAATAAAATATATACATCATCTTCTTCCAACCCCATCCACCCCACCTAAACCAAAATTAGGAATCCCCGCCACCCGCCAACACCTTCAGTTGTGCCACTATCTGCCGCACTATGCATATGCACTAAATATCTCTCTATATATAAGTGTAAACTGTCACAATAGTCGTTTTCACTTCAACCTTGTTCTTTCTCGAAATGGATCAAAAGTAGCCCTTAAAGTCTAAAGACAAAAAACAATAGACAATGATGAGAATCCCGTGAAATTCTAAAGTGTGGAGGTTGTTTTTGAAGAGGTGACGATAAGAAATAGAATGAGTAAAAACAGTGACAAAGAGAAATCAACGAAAGTATGATGGATTTGTTTAATCTTGCGAAAGTGTAGAAGATTTAGGGTGGGGAGGAAAGAGGGAGTTTGAGAGAGGTGGAGATGAAGTGAACGTCATCATCGCGATCAGCGAAAGATGGGATAGGAAGAAGATGATATATATTTTTTATTTTTATTTTGTTTTGTTTTAATTATTAGAATTGTTTTATGTGGAAAATAGCAAATTTATCATTTTGCTATTTTTAGATTTGATCAAAATATATTTTCTTAAACAACTAACGATCAAATAGATGGAATCATTCCATTTGTCCTTGTGTTGCAACAAAATTAAAAGGTTGGAACTATGAGTAACATAAATTAAATATTTGGGTAAATCTACAAAAAAAAAAAGGTAAGATATGGATCATGACTGCAATTTTCCTTTAAAATTACAATCTTAGTGGTTGACTGACCCATCACAATAAGGAGAAATGATTTTTTTATTCACATGGATCTCACTTTCACGTGAGTGTATGTTAATAAAATTAAATTTCTTTACTAGAAAAGAAGTTATCTTGTTGACATATACTTACATGAGAGTGGGGCTTATCTAAGATTCATTTGAATAAAAAAGGCAAAAAAACTCCTCCCCCTCCCTCTATTGTTATGCCAAGGAGGGTTTAACCTCCCACCAAGTAGCATAGCAAAATTGGCATCGTGGCATTTTGTTTTTTTGGCAAAACGTCATAATTCTTAAAATTATCTTGCATTTGTAAAATAGAGAATTTCTATACTCGAAAAGAAGTTATCTTGTTGACATATACTTATATGAGAGTGGGGCTTATGTGAGATTCATTTGAATAAAAAAGGCAAAAAATATCCTCCCCCTCCCCTCTATTGTTATGCCAAGGAGGGTTTAACCTCCCTAGCTAGTAGCATAGCAAAATTGGTATCCTGGCATTTTGTTTTTGGCAAAACGTCATAATTCTTAAAATTATCTTGCATTTGTAAAATAGAGAATTTCTATCTTTTGACTTCCATTTCAAACTTCGTTCATGAATATTACTAGGAATTCCCATGCAAAAAATTGAGATCATGTCTCAAAAATATGTATAATAAACTTGTATTTAGATCAGTTGACGATCATACACTAACATAAATGATAACAACAAAAATTTGAATCGCCGCCATACATCTTTATGTACTCTTTCATTTGATTTTTTGTTAAATTTACTTGAAAATCAAAAGAGCACCTTCCTGTCTACTAATAAAAGGCATTGCAATTAATTTAAATTGATTTGTCGTTTTAGAATTTTTCGGGACCAAGCTCCATAATAAATTTAGCTCGACTGAGAATTAAAAGAAAGAAAGAAAATACTAATAGAAAATTCAAAATAAATGTCAAATAGTAACAAATGTGTCAAGATCAACTCTCAAGAAAAGTCAAAATAGCAAATGCAAAGTCTTGGAATCCAAAGTTTTTGCTTCTTTTCTTACAGAAGATAATATTTAACTTTCTGTAAATATATATTTGACTTAAAAGTAGGAGCAAAATAGAAAACACTGGTGAACGGTGAAATTTGTTGCAAATCCACAATTCAACCAGAACCGAACAAAATCAATAAAGCAGAAGAAAACCAAGTAAATTGAAAGATGTATTACATTTCTCCTCATTAATCATCCTCATAGCACAACCTCCACGTCTGAAGACAGACTAAGATAGTACTTTTGCAAATTGGATATTAACAATTTATAAAATGTTGGAAGTCTATTAATAATCGTTAAACAGTTGGAAAACTTTAAAGAACCACAGGAACAAAGATAATCACATCACAAATAGTCGGACTATGTGGAGGGATTTACCAGATATTACCATGTCAACCTACCAAATGTACAGTTCAAAGAATGTACACCGCCTACGCCTTGCTAATGGTTACCCCCATGCCATGGAGCAAGCGTAATTAACCACCAGTTTACCATCAATGCCAAAATTCTGCAATGCAAATACAATATCTATGTCACATCATGCTCCATTTCTCTCAGAGCTAAAAGATTGTGTCTAATCAGGTAACAAGCAAAGATATAGAAGCATATTTTAGGAAAATACTAAGCTCGGCCACTATAATCCATGACAATTCTCTTATATAAAGTAATGCAGAATGAAACCAAATCATAAACTTCATGATGACCCTACCCATATATAAGTGGGCAAGACCTCGTCGAATTTCCACTTATTGATTCTGAACTATCCTTACTTAGTTAATCATTTTGAAAGGCGTCTTACTAATGCCCTTTTCTCTAGTCAAATTGAAAAAGGGACTCAAATATTTTTTCCCCATGAAAGGCCCTTTTTGGCATCAAAAAGTCCAATATAAACTTCATAAAAAGACCACCTCCTATTCAATTTCCACATGCCACCCCACCACCCGTCGCCCATGAATCAATTTTCTCATTAACATTCATATGCCATCCACCAGTTCCTCCATCCATTTGCACCACCACGCCTCCTCCCTCCTCCATTACCACCACAACCCTAATAAGGAAAGAGCAAAAGGAGGAGGAAAGTCCCACATAATGAAAGAATTCCTTGAGAGATTCCTGAGGAGAGAAATGGCCTAGGTTTGAAACAAATATCATATTTCTAAACAAGAAAATTTAAATGATAAGAAATATAAACATAGTAGTATAGCCCAAGAGTCAAGATTATGTCTGTGGCAAAAAAAATCATTATCCTTCACACGAGCAATTAGAGAAAATAGGAAAAAGACAAGATAATTTTGAAACTTGAAAAGTATAACATTCAGTCCCACACTTGAGCTTTAACAAGAGAAGAAAAACAACCTTACCACTTTCCAAAGTAATTTCAGTTCAAAATTTTTAATATTTTTGAAAATTTTCAGTAAAATTAGTATATAGGTAGATAACTAATTTCATATACAAAGGCGTTAACTACTAGGGCGGAGTGTAAGCTCAGTTGAGAAAAATTGATCATTTTCTTAGAAAAGAGAATTCATCATATCCATGGACTGCTGCCAATACTAGGCAATAAAAAGTCAAAATTATTTTTCGAGTACTACATTAACCATCTTCCCCAAGAAAAGAAACAATGGACATAAAACCACATTGTTTTGGGAAATTTCATATTAACAAACAGCACCAAGAAACAATGTTTTGAAAACAAGATCGGTCCAGCCATTCCGACTGGAAAAACTGGGAACAAGGCAGAAATCAGTCCGGTTAAAGGGTAAAAATCAGATGAAAAGAAACCGGCAAAATATCCGGTGAACCATCTGGTTCAACTGGAACTCGTGAACTGGAAGCGGGTTTTTGCAGGTTTAATGATTGATTTTTGTCCCAAAAAAAGAAAAAATGGGTGAAATAGATAACAAAGTTTCCATTTCCTTGGCCAGTAGTCACCGGAGTCCATCCATCTCTATGGTGAAACTTTTGTACTCCATTTTATTCCAAATATCCAAAATACTGACTAATTTTACAAGAAAAATGAAAATATATAAATACACAAGTGAAAGTAGCAAAGGAAAAGGCCACAATATATACACACACACATACATATACAAATATACAAGGATTTGTATGCATGAGATATAAGAGCCAGTCATTGGATAATTGGAAGAAAACGGCACTTTACCATACTTTACCAAACAATGAAAAGAAATGAGGCAGCCCTAGAATAAAATGAAAATGGTAAGCTTGGGCTTTAGTTAGAACGTCCTTCACCATTTTCGGGTGGTCAATCCTAGTTCAACCTTGGTTTGACCGTTTGACCCTTAAGCTTCTCCGTGTCGATGGCCGGGCCGATTTTCAAAACATTGCTTAGAAGTGATATACATAAAACGCTTGAGTGCTTATGAAAATAATGTGAGAGTATTAAGACAAAAAATCAACCAAAACACCTTTTTCAGATTCTATGGTTAATTTGAAATGTCCCTTTGCCTAAACCAAAGGTCACACAAGTCATAATGTAACGACCCGAGCCTTGTACTTGACCATACTGTTCGTGCCTTGCGAATTTTTGTCGCATGCTCCAGAATTCGAACTCCAGATTCTACAATATAAGAGACTTAAGTTGAATTCTGGAACTCAATGCCTACCTTATAAGAAACTTAAATTGAATCCCGATACTAATTGGGCATCTAATTATGGGAATGCAATAGAAATTCGTGAGGGGTAAGACGATCAGATGCCTCTTAAAGTAGACAGTACGTAAACGAACGGCCAGGCATGAGGCTTGGGTCATTACAAAAAAAAATGACCTGAGCTTCGTACATGACCGCTCTCTTACATATTGTCTTCTTTTGGGAAAATCTAAGCCCATCTTACCCTCAAGGAATTGTGTCGCATTCTAAGGATTTGAATTCAACACTTCTGTTTTATGAGAAACTTAAGTTGAATCATGGTTTCAATTGGGAAAGTTGTCAAATTGGTACCGGAATTCAACTTAAATTTCTCATGAAGCAGAGGTTTTGAATTCGAATTTTAGGGGATACGACAGAAAGCCGTTAGGGGTAAGAGGGAAGATTCTCTCTCAAAGCGGACAATACGTAAAAGAACGACTAGGAACGAGACTCGAATAGTTACAAAAAATATGCATTTTTTTGTAAAGACCCAACCTATATGCCGAAATCATTAACTTACGTAGTGTCCGCTAAAGGAGAGCCTAACCCATCTTACCCCTTATAATTTTCCATCGCATCCCCAAAATTAGAACTCAAGACCACTGCGTGAGAGATTTAAGTTGAATTTTGATACCAATTAGGCAAGAGGTCGGATTGTTACAATAATGTTCTTGATCCCTTGTGCTTGGGCCCAAATTTTGACCAAACCTTGCTTAAGTTTCTCGTCTAGTGCAACAAAGAAGCTAATGAACATTCACTGAGAAATTGTTCATTCACGCGAATACCGGTTCAAATCGATAATATAAATTGGAAAATTGATCCACGACAACAACATTATTCATTTCGATCAAGTCTTCCGAGTGTTACATTCCAATGCATTAATTAAAGCATAAAAGTAAAAAGGTATGAAATGAAGTCCAATAATGATGAAGAAACAACAAATTAAGGGAAAGAAATTAGCAATCAATATCCATATTTGAGGGAATTCCATTCAGCAACAGATTCCATTCAACATCCATAAACGTTCAATAATTGATGTAATTTCGGTAGTTGATTGCTCCTTAATTGATTTTGGTTGATTTTACGTGCTCCCACTTACTTAACAAAGAGATCCATTCCATTTTTCTATTCACGTCAGTTTCAGACAATTTTGAAATGGGAAACAATAAGCATTCATCATGAATTGGAGGCTGGGCCAAAAAGTGAACAAAAAATGCATTGGAAGCACCCTAGGATACAAACTCGGCCATTCTTGTGTGAATTGAACCCGATTTATGAGGTTGTCGGTAGGGTTAAATTTAGAGCGAGGTTCTCACTGCATTTGTGGGAGTGCAGGTAGAGAAAAGACTTCAATGAGAAAGGAGAAATCATTACAATTTCCTACTCTCATATTTGCCAGCAAAAGTAAGCTTATTTAAGCCAAACCAAGTAAATCAATGTTAGATTCTCTTTCTATTCTTTGTTTATTCTTTCTTGTCTCTCCTATTGTGTGGTTTTTTGCAATCAAAGTGCATTTCACTAAAAGCCTAAAACAAGTTAGTAAGTGGCAGTGGCATATTTGGCTTCTGCTCAAACATTATCAGTTAAAATGACAACAGAACATGGTGATGAAGTATTCTCATTCTATGACCATGAGTCCCTCTACAGACAAAGAAAGTGGAGATAACCATAATAAATGATGAAGAGAAGGTATAAAATACTTCAAAAAACAACTTACATTGTACAGGTCTATCACCAACTCATCCGGATTTGGCGAGAAGGCACTGTTAACATACACAAACTAGGATAACAACAACAAATTAGTTACAAAGCAATATACTTACATTTTGAAGAACATGTGGAAAAGGATAAAAACTACCTACCAATGTCTCCCTGTGAAGTTGCCGGCGGAGAAAATCAATCACTTTCACGAACTTGTCAGTCCCAGAAATCTGCTTTTGAAGAAAATTTGACAGGTAAAAACGTAAACAGATATTATTGGACTCCCTCAATATCTTTTCCTCAGAAGGAGAAAAACATAATGATTCGGGGACAAAAGAAAACATATGCACACCAGTTGTGTATGATGAAGACTCGTATATAATATCTAACTTCAGTACACAAAGAAACTCAGACAATCGCACTTGAATTAGCATGACGTGTATTAGAATTCTACATAACCCACATTCAATTGGAACTGGTGCTAGGTATGCAAACAAAACAAATAGGGTATCGTGCAGAATTCAACCCAGAACATGTTATATTCACATGATCCAAAAGGGTACTACCCAAGCATTTTTTATTTATTATTATTATTATGGCACAAAGGAGATCGTCAAAATTAAAAGTAAAGAAATTTTTAGGCAGCTGTCTCAGAAGAGCATAGAGAACCAGAGAAAAAAAAAAGGAATGAGCTTTTTACTGAAACATTCTACATTTGAGCATAGAGTTTAAGGACACAAAGTTATAATAAGAAAAATTATAGAAGAACATTTTTTGCAGATTCTATATGAATGCAGTTACAATTGATGTAATCAAAGAAGAATAACCTTGAATTTGGCTTGCTTGAGAATAGGGGCGTCGCCTGTGGCTCTGAGATGAACTACAACTGCAGCAAAAATATATATTAACCATTAACTACTAGAAATATGACAGATCGGAGTAGTGTTTATCAAAAACCCGATGAACTACAACAGCATAGGGTAAAATAAAGATTAAACATCGACGATGAAAAAACTGACAGATAAAAGGGATCTATTCATTACAAACAACATAGTACATACCCGTTACATTAATTGAAAAAAAAAAAAAAACCCTAAAAATCACAAAACGAAAGAGTTGGAGAATTGAGAATCTGTAAGTTACCTTTACGAGTCTCTGAAGCCATGGTTTCGTTGGAAAACAACCAGTAATAATTGCTCTTTTGCACCAAAAGTAACAGCTAAGAGGAGATTTATATAACTAAGCCCTTGTTGAACTAAATTCTTATAAGTTTTTTCAAAACTCATTTTCAACCACATATTATTCAATAAAATAATATTTTTCATCACATCAATAATTTTTCTTTACTTTTTAACTACATATTTTTTATCATATTACTATTTAAAATACATTCCTTTCTTAATAATATTCATCAAACTAAACTAATTAGTCCATCCGGAATTCAGATCTTCTTCAATGCAACACACGGTTTTTAAAGATTTTTTTCTTATAAGTCATTTTAGGGGTGTATTAGGCTATTTGGTCCTCATTATTCCAAGAAAATATTTTTCTCCTTTATTTTTAATTATACAATCTTCCATAATAATATTACATATAAATTAAAAAATTTCCTTCTTTTATTATCACACATTCTTCAAAAAAATATTGTTTCAAAACTTATAATTTGAAATAATATGGGTCAAACGAGGGCTCAATTGGACTTTTTGAATACATTTATATACTTTTTCTTTTAAAAAAAATAATTATATTTAACATCAGTTTATGTGTCAACATGTGTAAAAATATTTTTAAGAGAAAAAATTTAAGTAACTTTAATTATATAAAAAATATTTATATAATATTCCAGGTAATAGATTTAAAAATTAATGACAAATTAATCTTTTTTTAATACAACATTTTATTTCAATATTGATCTTTTACATTAAAATATATATATATATATATATATATATATAAAAGGTATGTTTGATAGTCATGGTTTTCCATGGAAAATGGACCATATTTTGGCTTGTTTGATAATCATTTTTTGCCATGAAATTTTCTTTCCTATTTTTTGGCAAAGGCACCAAATTTTTTGTGTGTTTGAGCCACATTATTTTGAAAGAATATATTCTGAAATAGTGGATTGATGGAGAATGTGTTATTGAAAAGAAAGGAAAAGTTATTGATGTGATGAAAAATATTATTTTATTGAAAAATGTATGGTTGAAGAATAAGTTGAAGAATGAGAATGAAAATTTTAATGTGTATCAAACATGGGCTTTATTTCCAACTGTAAAAAAAAATTCCTTTAATTGACAATTTCCATAAAAAAAAAAGTCAAACGAACACCAAAAGATAAAAAATTCAAATATTTTCCACATAGAAAATTATATCAATCAAACACAATTAATTACAATTCTCAATAAAACAAATTTTAGGGAATTTAATTAATTCCCTGGAATTTATTTTCTTTCTACCCAAATTCCACATTTACAATCAAACGGACCCTAAAAAATAGAGAAAACTGAACAGAGAACATATATAACATGTGGAAGAAAAAATAAAACTTTTACGCATAAGTAGAACGTTTGTAAAATGAGAGAAGAAAGAGAATATTTAAAAGCAGAAAATATATTAAAAAAATTATTTTGTCAAAGTTTCCCAAAATCTTGGAATGAATGAGACTTATTTTGAAATTTTATTTTTTTTAATTTCTACTTTAAAATTAGTACCCTGTAGATTTTTATAAAAATCTTTAAAAGTCGCTAAAGGGTATATTTAATTATCAATATTTTTCATGAAAATTTTGTTTTTTCAACCAAATTTTTTTATTTTTGATTTGTTTGATTAAAAATGTCACGGAAAGTAATTTCTACTTTTAGACTTTTAGTTACGTTACCATATTTTCCTTGAAAATAAAGGAAAATATTTTCTTTAATGAAATGTTGTTTTTTATTTTTCAAATAATTCCCTCTCTCTCTCTCTTTAATCTTTCTCATTTCTCTCATTTGCCCACCAATAAAAATGAACAAGTATAATATTTTTTAAATTGAAAACTAAATTAATTAAACACGTTTAATTAATAATGTCCATACAAATAATTTCTAGGCAACTAAATTGTCTAGAATTTATTTATTTCCATACAAATTTCATGATCGCAATCTAACATACTCTAATATTTTGAATATCACAAGACTTTTAGAGACTTGTAAAAAATTTTAATTGAATACACCTAAACTTTTAGAGTCTTAAAAAGTCTACATTGATTACCCGTAATTTTTTAAAATTCTTAAAAGTCTTTAAAACTATTTAAAATTCTTAGTGTCTGTTTGACACATTTTAATTTATTTTATGGTTTGCTATATGATCATTTTCAATTTCACATTTATAAAATAAAATATTTCAAATGTATATCAAATTTCTTTTCCTAGTTTTTAACCACACATTCTCCTAAAAATCACTATTCAAAACTCTTTATTCTATAATAATGATCGTCAAATGGGCTCTCAATTGAGTATATCCCTTTAAAGACTTTGTCACTCCCATAAATTACATGGCACGCACATGCCGACGTGGCATTGACTTGATGATCCTCTAAAGGATAGCATGGTCTTCAGCTTAAGGAATCCTCAGATTAGAGGTCGTCGTTGTGAATAGCCTGGGACAAAGAGCCTCGACTCTTCTCCTTATCCGCTTACCTAGTGCATCGATTGAAGGGCCTCATTCACTTCCATAGTGCCTCGGTTGAAGGGTTTCATCCACTTACATAGTGCCTCGGCTGAAGGGCCTCATGAGCTTCGATTTTGAGCTTGGACAAGGCCCATAT
>CAIGRP010113580.1:0-20856 GCA_903798385.1 Fraxinus cuspidata | reverse complement strand
AAAAATTACATTTCAAAACTAACAAACTACTCAAATTATTTCAAAATTTAGGTATTAATTCCAATTAATAATACATAACTAATTGAAACTAATTATTCCCACCCAATTCATAGGATCCTCACACCACTAAAATAATAGTATATCAATCAATAATATTCCATCCCACCCTACTTGTAAAACAAATTTCAAAAATTGGAATTTAATTCAAAAATAGCCGCGTGGGAAATTATTGGAGTGACCTAAAGTCCCACTTGGAGGCTCGACAATAAATGATACTGCACCGTATGGCTCTCTTCGGTGAAACCAGGTAAAAGTCAACTGACTAGATGAAATCGGCACTAGGTTCGGGGGCTTCACTCGGGGTGCGCAGAAGTCGAATCTGGTGGTGTTGATGCCTCAGGAGCTGGAGATGGTGGAGACTGGACTGCAGCAACTGGTAGTGGTAAGCTGACTGGCTCAGATGCTGGAGGCGAGCTCACTGGAGCTGGCATTGAAACAATCTCCGACGACGATAGAGGAAGGAAGAGAGACTAGAGAAGGTAGATGAGAGAATATGAAAATGATGGGAGTGAGTTGTTAAAAAGGATATTGTATATAAAACAGTTTTTATATTAATTATGTACTAATTAATTTAATAATTTATAATTAATACCTGATATGTAAATTTTAACCTTAATCTCCTTGTATATGAAAACTAGTCTTTAACGGAGGATTGTAGGTAATTTTCCGTGTTTGATTCACCCAAATTTTCCATTGAAAACAAATTCCAACATCAACTCTTGTCTTATTTGATACACTATATTTTCTAGGCAATTGATTTTCTTGGTTTTGTCTCTTACGTGTGCTTTTCCTTGGTTTTGTTGGTGGAAATTGGTTTTTCGGGTAACTTTTTTTTTTTTTACAATGGAAACAAATTCTATTCATAATTGTGAATTTACTTCTACTTTAATGGACAATTTTCATGAAAAATAAAATCAAACGAACACTAAAATATTCAAAATTTCAACATTTTTCAAGTTGAAAATTATACAAATCAAACACAATTAATTGACAATTTTCAGAAAAATAATTATAGACAATTCAATTTTCTAAAATTCATTTTCTTTCCATCCAAATTTCACACTTGCTATCACGGACCCTTAATAAAATTTATATGTTTCACTTTCTTGCTGGACCACTTTTACTACCCATGGCCCATTAATTTTTCCCTTACTTAGGCTAAAGCCCAAAACTTTTCTACGTTGGCCCATTTTCAATATTATTTTCTGGTAAACGTCTAGATAACTCCATTCCCCAATTGCAGCCGTCATTCGCACATCAATAAACCCTAAGATTCCTCTAAACCCTAACCTCATCACTCCTATATAAATCCCTTATCTGAGTATACCAATGCAATAAGTAGCCTCTTTCTTTTATTCTTGATTCAAAGTATTTCTTTCTTCGTATATACATTTTGATTTAGAGTTCTTGTGGGTGTGTATTGAAATTGGAATTGGAATTGGTGTCGGTGACGATAAATTGAAGGCTTGTTTCTCAAAACATTCGCAGTGGCCGCCTGAGAACTTTCGCCTTCGCCAGGCTTGAGAGTTTGTGCTGCTTTTATCCTTCCTTGGATATCTGAGACACCTCTATTTTCCACTAACACAATTTTTGTATGGATCTGTATCTATTGTCTGTATTTTTTTAACTGGTATCCAATTTATTTTTTTAATCTATCGTTTTGAAGGAATTATAAGTTAATTTTATTATAGATTTGATCTTAAATCGATTCGGTCAGTGATGATAAATCCAAAGGCTTGTTTCTCAAAACATTCGCAGTGGCCGCCTAAGAGCTTTCGCCTTCGCCTGGCTTGAGAGCTTATGCTGCTTCTATCCTTCCTTGGATGTCTGAGACTCGGATTTTTCTTGATTTTTTAATCTAAATTTGAGTAGTCAAAATAAGCAAAGATTAATTTTTGACAGTTTTATTTAAAATCTTTTTTTAAAACATTTGGAAGTAAAAAAAAATATTTTTTATATAATCAGCTCTCGTTGTTGCTCTGAACGTAAGTATTTGACTTATTTCAATATTTTATCAATAAAAAATCATTAAACAACAGAAAAAAAATATTTCGTTTTTTGATCTTTTACATAATTATTTATCAACCTTGATTTAAAAAATTATTAAACAACAATAAAAAAAAATCTCAATCTTCTGATCTATTCAATCAGTTATTTATCAAACCTTGAAACATCAGGCGCATTACTTGAGATAGTGATGGTGGCGGTGGTGGTGGAGGAGGAGGAGGAGGAGGTGGTGGAACCGTTGGAGGGGATTGGAATTGGGTAGGTGGGGTTGGTTAGAGAAAAAAGAGATTTTGTAATTTTCTTTAAATTTTTTAAATTGGGAATTTAAAGGATGAATTGGATGATTCGATTGATTTGAACACGTTTGGTTGGTTAAGAGAATATGGTTAATTTTGTGCAAAATATGGAAATGTTAAGAATCTTTTCGTGCTGATTACCATTTAACATTTAACTTAGGACATGTTTGGGTCGGATTAAAATCAGATTTTAATCTAAGTTAAAGTCAAACAATTAATATTAATCATATTTTTCATATATTACACATTTTTTTAAGCACATATTTCAAATATTTCGATCATTATCCACCAAAAATTTAATTTTTAGCCTCGCCAAACATTCTATTAATTTTATGTTCGTTTGTAGTAAATTGTGAAGAAAGCCATGGCTGTGAATTTTCTTTTTTTTTGTAAATTAACGACTTAAAATAGTGAAATTTGATGAAAGATTCAATTCTTGGAGTTAAAGCTAATTGGTTTGAATAGTTAATAATTATGTAATACGAAATTCAAAAAAGCTATTTGTACAATCATTAGTGGGTTGTAAGATTTACAACGTACACACATTAAGATGAGATTCATTAATTAATTGTAAGATTTCATACACACATTAGGGTGGGATTCACTAATTAATTGTAAGATTTTGTACACACATTACGGTGAGTTTCACTAATTAATTAATTAGTGGACCCTATCCTAATGTGTGTATGTTGTAAATCTTACAACCCACTAATGATTGTACATGTAGTGGGGTGTACAAAATTTGAAAGATAAGTTGGAACTAGGATAAGTCCAATTAAGCCTCTGTTTTAGCTACATAAAATTTTCTTTTTCATTTTTCTACTTATTTTTAACCATACATTTTTTAATAAAGTAATATTTTTCATCTCATTAATAACTTTTATTTTTTTTTTCAATTACACATTCTTCATTAATTTACTATTTCAAAATATATTGTTCCTCAATATTGTGGTTCAAACAAACTTTAAAGATGAATTTATGTGGTTTATTTATATTTAATAATATTTAGTCGTTATTTAGTATTCATTAAAATTTTAATCCATTTTTTTCGTTTTAATAAAATAACAATATACGTAAATATAAAAAAAAACGCCTTTTTCAACCATCCTTCACCAAAATAAATACTAATTAAAAAAAATTAAAATCTTAAATAATGGGGCCCAATGGTAGTTTAATGTCACTAAATTGTTATTATATTAGTGGCGTTAAATCTAACCTTAGGAAGAACATGATCTTCAAATCTCTATGAAATTCTCTTCATCCGCATCTCAGAGTTGGAACAAGGTTTGTGCCATCTTAGGAAGACGATTCTTGGGATGTCGATACTACAGACATTAAGATGCTTGTGACTACTTTGCTTGGGATGTAGATACTATCGAATTGATGCTCATCAGATCCTTGTATCAATAACCTAGCATATCTTCTAGCCTTTCATGTTGTAACTTAATAACTGTCAACTTCAAATCACTATTAACAGCCTTCCTAATAAATGTAGATTTCCAATCAAGGTCATCAATAACCTAGCATATCTTTTAGTCTTTCATGTCGTAACTTAATTAACTGTCAACTTCAAATCACTATTAACATCCTTCCTAACAAATGTAGATTTCCAATCAAGGTCATCAATAACCTAGCATATCTACTAGCCTTTCATGTAGTAACTAAATTAATTGTCAACTTCAAATCATTATTAACAGCCTTCCTAATAAATGTAGAATTCCAATCAATGTCAACTTGAAAGTCTCTAAATACCTATCTTTTTATTATTAACAGCCTTCCCTTACACGTGCTTTGAGTTTGCTGACTTTATTTGTATACAACCTTTCTTTTTATTCCAACAAGCCCAAATCTTCCACTCACACCCTAATTTATATATGGCCTGTCCTCTAAACTTATCATTCGGTCTAAACCTCAAATTATACATCTAGTAGCAATCCCATGATTCCTCACGGCTTGCCTAAACTCGATGTTTTTAAAATTCCTTTCCAAGCTAAAGTTGTGGGCTGAACTTCTTCTTTTCGGGATCATACACAAGGAAGTGATAAATGTTTTTTTTCACTGGAAAAAAATAATCCGTATGCATCTCCTCACTTGGAAAATCTAACTCATCAAAACCTGTCTCTTTTTCACCTTTGACCTCAAGTTGGGTTTGCATGTAATCCAATTTCAATATGCTCGGATTCATTCTTATCATAGTGGGAATCATCATCGTTAACCTCATAGTCTAAATTAATCAATTGACATTCAATCGGTATCTCTTCCTCTTCCTGAATTGTATCATCTGCATTGCAACAAAAATTAATATTATTGCTATTCTCCAATGGAAATTAGGTAGGAGACTATAAAGGTGTATACACATCACTATTAAAGAATACTAGTGTTGATATTATTCTAACATAATCGTGTACAAAAATTTTCTGCACAGTCACCGACAATTACTTTGAGTGCTGATATTATTTGCATTGCAAGGATTACATGTTCTTTGTGAAAAATTTAACTCATTTCGACAAACTCAAGATATGTCTTCGACATGTATAATATAAAATTGAAGAATACTTCAAAGCAATTGTAAATAGTTTACCTCGTGGTCCTTCTTCCATGGTCTGCAAAAGAGCTTCATCCACAACTTTATTTCTTTCGATTTCTTTATGTCCTGGGTCCCCCGGGTTCCTTACAAACAAGACAAGAATCTTGCTATGTTTTGTCGCTACATATTTTGATTTTTGTTTAGCTATGTTAAGCAGAAAAATCTATCATGATGGATTTGGGGTAAACCGTGATTAGTGAAGATTTCAATTGATTTAAGATGTAGATAGAACTTACCTAGGATTGGAATTTGGGAGGAATGTAATTTGGGGAAGAATGTGATTAGGGAGGAATATAGAAAGAAACGTGGTTTTGATTTACAAATTAATATTTTTAGATGGTGTGTACATTATTCACACATTTTGTCGGTCACGTCATCTGTCACGTAGACTTTTTGTCCAGCTGTATATACGGAATTGGCTTTAGTGATGGATGTATAAATTAATGGATAGTTTAATGAGCATCGAGTAACTTTTTATATTTGAGTGAACAAATAGTAATCAAGAGTAAAATTCAATAGGCAGTGATTAAATTAACTCTTTGGTGCCAATAAGTCCTTGTTTAATGGTTATTATTTAGTCAAAACAATATTTTAAATAGTAATATTTAGGAAGCGCGTTAAAATGTAGGAAATTTTTTTGAATTTACGTGTAAAATATTTTATTGTGTAAATGTGTGAATGAAAATGAGTATGTAAAAAAAGAATTTTCAAATAACGATTGTCAAACATGAGCTAAATGTTATTAGATGATGGATGGAAGATGAGGGATTTAATTAGATGATACCTAATCCTATGGATGTCAATTTGGCTCGTCGGATCAGACAACAATTCGGGAAAGCCCGAGTCGACCTGACTCGTGGTTCGGAGGAACCGAATTGAAGCTCAGGCCGAGCCTCCATTTTTGGCATCGGCTCGATGGCCGTGACAAGCCACACCATCACATGCCAAAATGGCCCATGTTAGCTACCAGTAGGCAGCACAACTATTGCCTTAAAAAAAACCATAGCCGGCTTGACTCGATGATGCCCAAGCCAAGCCTAATTTTTCAGTTGAGCTTTTGCTCGTCTCTGCTCGACTAGCGCAAAAAAGGCTTGTGTCATTTTTAACCTGAGAGATGTTCTCGCTTACACGCCTATCTAATCCTACATTTAATTGGGTCTAAGTCTAACACATTGTACAAACTAGATTGATCTCATGACATCATTACATTATTTTTTATTGATTATTAAACTTTATAAGTTTTTTTCGATTGGTCACTGAACTTATTAAATCGGTATATACTTATCAAATTATTATTTCATTGATCATTAAACAAAAAAAAAAAAAAAATTCAAATGATTATCGAACTTATCAATTCATTATACCATCCATCACTCAACAATTCATCGATAAAAAAAAAATTGAGGTACTCGATGACTAACAAAAAGGCTAATATAACTCACTAGCTAATATATTATTGTCAAGTCAACTACAAATCAACCAAAAAATGTGTTTTCATCTATTAAAAGAGCTTATAAAAATGTGATTGAAATTTAACATTTGCATGTTTTCTTTTGTTTGTATGTATGTATTTTCATTTAGTAATTTTTTTATTTTTACCAATTAATCGTGTTTTTTATAAGCATATTTTTGACTGATTTATCGTCAACTCATGATAATAATGTACTATGTCAAAGTTTTTGTTTTTCACGTTAGTGAGTTTGTTGAATTTTCAAACTGTGAGTTATTATGTGATGGATGGAATAATGTTTTTACAATTCAGTAACCATCCGATTTTTTTTTTTAAAGTTTATTGATCGATGGATAGCTATATGATAAATTCGATAATCATTCGAAAAACTTTCAAAATTTAATGGCTAATGAGATCATGATTTGATAAGTTTGATGATCGTTCAAAATTTTAAAAGCTTAATAATTAATGAAAATATTGTGCAAATTTCAATGATCATTTGATTTTTTTAATATTGTGTTTGAAATGAATACAATGAGATCATGACAGTATAAATTTGTAATGGTTATTTGACCTCTCTAAATTAAAAATGTGTAATGGTTATTTGAATACCAATTATTAATAACTTATGACATTTTTTTATATTTAATAATTAATACAATATATTAAAAAATTAATTAACATAATCATGTTATTTAGAGTAGTATGTTTCTTTTTGATTGTCCTGATTTCATGCTGTATACCTCAGATACCTTAGGAGCTACAACATGATTGGGATTTGAAATGTCAAGAATATGATTGATTTCCGTTCGCCTATGTTGAAACTTGAAAGACAAATTTCTTAGCGAGGGTGGAGTTATAAGTTGAGATTATTTTAAGCATAACTCATTTGGATTAACCAAAGGTCCTAACGAATAATATGATTGATTAAATTGTGATCGATGCTTAACCATATTTCATAATTAATTAAATTATATTGATGAATGAATTATTTTTCTATGTCAATTTATTAGAATTGTTCTATCATACCATGTGACATTTTCCTCTATATGTATTGTGTTGATACATTACTAGATGTTAATCTTGGTCTGCAACATGAATTGGTTAATCCGGGTGAAACAATGATAAACTGAAAGAAAGTTTTAGCTCATCTTATCTCGATGAAACCATGTTAATAATATCAAGACATTTCCACCGTGAATTTTCACCAATCGAGTCACACAAAAAATGCGACAAATAAAATTTTGAAATTGACATTGGACCTCATTCAAGTAGGAGATGGTTGGATCAATTTAATAGGCCCCATTGGTGGGTTATTTTGATCGAATTAATTGACTTCACAATTACTAGAGTCGAGAATGTTAATATTTAGGGTAATTATCACATAATGTTCATACTTTATACTATTATTGTACAAAATGTCCACATCTTTCATTTTATTGTTATTTTTAACCTTAATTACACATGATTGCGCAAAACAATATTTCCATCCGCTTCTCTATCAAGTGAAGGTATTCTCGCGCTATAACATTTTTCTACTTTCTTCTCCATTTTCTCCTTTATTTTCCTCTGAAAAATAAAAATTTGCAGAACAAGGAAAAGAAGGATAAAATGCCACAGCAGAGAAGTCATATAATTTCCTTTAAAAATTATGCCACAGCAGAACTCATCCAATTTTTTAGCACTGAAATCTCATTATCATTTTTCCCTCGGTAAAAGTAGTCTTAGTGAGAAATGAGGTATGAGCTGTTCCATCACTGGCCTCCCTTCTTTACCCTTTATATGCAATTCCTCCTCCTTTAGTTTCTCAATAGTCGAAGAAAAATCAAATTATCCCTGAAAAGACAGAACCCACAAAAATAAACAAAAAAGGTATATAAACAACAAATCTCGACCATTAATGACATCATTATTAGTTAATTAGCATTCCTTCTTTTCCTTATTTTTAGAAGAGAATACCCTTCAATTAAAAGCGAAGTTGGAAAAAATGACCTTTTGCTCAATTAAATGTGTAATTAAGGATGAAAATGCTAAAAAATGGAAGGTATGGACATTTTGCACAATAATAATGAAATGCATTGATGTTATGTGCTAATTACCCTAAACCTTAATAATATTAGAGTTTGGTAACCTATATGCATATTCTAGGTTTATGTTTTATGAGACTTTGTCTATCCACCCTTGTTAGTACAAGAGATAGACTTTGTCTATACATCCTTGTTGTCGTTCGTCCATCACGATGTTGGTTGGAGTTCCAATTTATACTCAATGTGTGAATTGTTATTAGATGTTGGACATATGGACAACTTTGGTACGTTGAGATTGTGGTAGATCAGATTTAGAATTGTTATAGCTTATGGAATCGTCAAAGATATACCTTATATCATAGATTCTATCTAAACACAAAACTAATTCGATTTTGGATATTGAAACTTATTTAATTTTCGTTATTCATGTTTAAGTGAATATCCAGCACTTATGGCTAAAGGGGAAGGGAGGCTCTTCAAATTACTAAGGAGTACCTCCTCAACCCAAGAAGAAATTTCGAGATTCTAATAGGAGAAGATGACAATTTGAGATGAAGCATCCTCTTAATAATTGATGTTATGTCAGAATGCATGTAAAGAGATTTAGTCCCTCATACCCAATAAAGAGAGTTCTTTTTTAGGAAAATAAATTTTGGAATAGTGATTTTTTGGAGAACGTGTGGTCAAAAAGCAAAAAAAAATTCTTGATTTGCGTGCAAAATATTTTATTACGAGAAAGTATGGTTAAAAATAAGCTTTATAATTTTTCTTTTTTTTTTTTTTAAAGAATGATAGATAAACATGGGTTTAATTGATTGAGGTATTTGAACTTACGCCGTAATCAAGTTTCTCACATGGAGTAAGAGAGTCTCCAAAGAATGTGATCATAAGGCCATGAAGCAAAGGATCTCCAAGGAGCCAAGTGTCTCCTAGTGGACCAAAATGTTCTTCTTAGAACTGACCAAAGGTATCCCGCGTTTGTACCTTTGGGTACAACCTTCTAATGTGGAAGCACGACATTTTCAATTTGAGCGCTCAAAGTACTAACATTATCGATGGGAAGGGACCCAAATGTTGAAGTTATTTTTATCCTTTTTAGGGGGGGGGGGTGGGGGGGGTGGAGGGGAATATACTAATTGTTGAACCTTTGACCGATTAGGACAAAGTGAGTTGATAAATGTTGATTTTTATTGTTATAAAAGAAACTAGGGGATAAAATTGTTATAAGGGTGAAAGGTTAAGGATACTGAGTGTAATTTATCCAAAATAATATTCAATGAAAATTTTCAAATATTAAGCCCTTGCTCGTTGTGGATTAAAATCAGATTTTAGTAAAATTTGATTAGACGAGTGGTTGAAAAATTATTAGTTCCATAAAATATATTGAAATTGATTGTTGACTTTCGATTAGATTGAAATTTTGATTTTAAGAGTGACAATTTGAGGAATCAATCATTTCAATGCATCCATATCCCACCAAGATCTCGTCTTTGCTACGAAACTCAATCTTCATAATTTAATTAAATTAAAATGGAAACTAATTGTGTATTGTATTAGATAGTAATGAATAAAGTAATAAGAATAAGATTTTTAACTTTTTAATTTAAATTTTCTTGTCATTACTAATGGGTGTCAAAGATGAACAAGAATGAACTTTAACTAATGCACATCTGTATAGGCCAGCTACGAAAATATCCTGTACTTTTTGGGCTACGCTACAATACCAGGGCCACGTAGGCCCTCGTAAAGGAGAATAATCCTTTTTTACGTAGTATATGGAGTTAGCAACTTGATAATCCTGAAAGGAATTCTAATAAAAATATTTTGTGATTACAGCCATGGGAGCATAATCAATGGTGGTGTAAAATAGATTTAAATTATAATTTTGATATCTAAAGTGATCGAAAACTTCTTCAATAAAGAGATGAAAAAATTGCAAATGTGTTTTTCGACATAAAAAAGATGTATATTTGTTGACTGCAATTTTCGCAAGAGTTACGAGGCCAACAAGTAAACACTCCACGTAGATAGCTTTCTACTCATGATAGCAAACCGTTAGTCACTCGTATCCTTTTTCGGTGATTGTGGAAGCGATTGTGAGCAACCCGACGGTCAAGTTAGTTAATGTCGAAGGAAAATACTTGATTGAAAGATAATACGGCAAATGGTATATTATAAAGTGTAGAATTGCATTACATTTCAAATGGTGTCGTGAGGTATTTATAGGGAAAGAGGTGGATTTGAGACCATTAGATGGAGGAACACGTGGCCTCATCGTCGGATGAGGCATCATCAATCAATCAGTCCATAGGTTGATGAGTATTTAATACTCCTAATGAGTGAATTTGATGATTTGACTTATTGGTGTCTGCTATGTAGACATCACGTCAATCAATCATGTAGATCTTATTTTGGCTTAATCCCTGTACAAAAGATCTCCTATTTATCACAGACGAGATGATGCGATAGTATTCTAGCAACGTCGCTCCCTCTTTTTCGCTCATCTTACTATCTACGAAGGTGTGCAATCTCGGAGCCTCGATTTTACAAACATAGATAAGGACCATATCACCTCGATAGTTCGGTAACAGACACGCGGAATGTGGACGCTACTTATTTGCATAGCGGCAACCACGTAGGTGTCGACCAAAGCATCTTCGTAAGAGGAGTAACAATATTTATATCTTTTTTTACATCTACAAAAGGTAAAAAATGGATTTATATATTTTTCATTGGAGAAAAATTTGGATTTAGAACTATCGGAATGTAAAAGTAATTTTTGACATATCAATTTACATCCAATTTTACGCCGTCATTGGATATGCTCTAAACATGTGTTTTGTAGAATGATTGATCAATTTAGCTCGAGGGGTAAGATTAAAAAAAAAAAAGACGTAGCTCAAGTGATGAGTGAAACTCTAATAGGCTGATGACTTGGTCCGAGCCTGATTTTGAGAAGTGAAATCCTTTGATTACATTTTAATTAGAAAACGTAGGGTCATCTACGGGGATAGAAATTGGGTGATGCATTGGTCTATGAAAGGGGAGATGATGTGCTAAGGATATTGTAGCGAGGCGAATTCAATGAAAGATAAGTCTACACCAGCTAGGCGGTGGATGCCTTCTTTAACTGAAATTCTCAAGTTGAATATTGATGCTTTTACGAAGAAGGTGATCGTATTTTTCACCATTGGTGTAGTGATCTCAGATGAAGAAGGGGCGGAGGTAGCAATGTAGCCCAAAATGCAATTCTTCATTTATAAACATCATAATTAAATATCGATGGAAGCAAGATTCACGTGGAATGTCGATTGCACTTTAAGGGGTGTTTGATGAATATTTTTGAGGAAAGAACGTATTTTAAATAGTGATATGATGGAAAATATGTAATTAAAAAATAAGGAAAAATTATTGATATAATGTAAAATATTATTTTATTGAAAAATGTATGATTAAAAATGAATTTTGAAAGAATGTATTTAGAGATAATGTATCTCAAACATGGGCTTATTATTAGTATAACTCTTGCCGTTGAATAAATATTAAACGTTTAGGAAACGTTATAAGTTACTTATAATTTTTAGTTGACGTCAGATATTAATATTAATTACACATTCACAACTATTATTCAATTATTACCTGCACATCCACTTGTACATATTCTTAGTATAGTTTTTAGTAGTAAGTTGATCTACAACTTAAAAGAAAAAAAAATTAATTATCAATATTTCGTTAATTTATCATGTAATCCCTAGAAAAATATGACGTACTGTAAATTTATGAGTATTAATCAAGTTGGGAAGCATAATCGAGCATCACAAAATTTCAGAAGCAAGAAATATTGATTATTTAAAAAATTTCTAACAATTTCATCGTCGAAGACTAATCTCGTAACCATAATAAAATGTGAATATCAACTTCTGGGCGAAGCAATAAGTTCGGGAGAAATATTGCAAATTATTATCCTTTGGGATTCCCAAACATTCCTTGATTATTAGACTGGTCGTCATAAGCATGCTTAAAGTGTAAAAACAAAAGTAATATTAATAAAAAAAGGAAAAAAAAAAGTTAAAAAAGTAGTGAGTGAGAGAGGGCCCACGAAAGCAAGGCATTTTAATTTTCAAGATTCCAAACCTAGACATGATGAAATCCACCATCACTCGTTTGATTTGAACCACTGACCGCCCATTTTGACGCGAATTTCCATGTCCAAAAAAGAAAAAGACAAAGGTTAAAACAAAGGTGTAACATCCTAAATTTCCTCAAATCTTCGATTCTTTTTTTTGCAATTCTTCGTAGTATAGTAGTGTGTGCTGACAAACACAAGATAAAAATATTTTCTTTTTCATGCTTCATGGCCAAGTCCAAACGCCTGTACCAGGTTTGGAAAGGAAATAATGTAAGTTTTTTTTTTTTGTTTTTTCTGAATTTTACTCCCTGTTTTGCTCTTTTGTGAAAAGGGTTTTGCTTAAATTGCAAAAAAGATTGATGGGTTCTTCTTGTTAAGTTGGTGAAACATGAGATGGGGATTTGCAGAAAGTGTTCCTGTGTTTATTTGTTAGGGTTTAATTCAATAGTTTTGGGGGATATTATTGGCCTAATTTTGGAATTGAGCTTTGAATCTTGTTTACACTAATTATCTTTGGACCTTATAGGAAGCTTATTTGTCTGTGTTTTAATGCAATGGTGTTTAGATTTTTTCTTTCTTAAATTTGTTCTATAGTTCACCATTTTGTGGTTGCTGTTCCAACTTCCAACTAGGGATAATACTTTAGTTAATAGAGATTAAGGTTCATTTTGAAAGGTTATTTAATGTTGTTAGTAATTGTTTGCGCAAAAGAAAGTCTATGGGGAATGTAAGATTAGTGGAATTTACGCGATTCACTTTTCAAGAACATTGGAAATCATTGAATAGAAAGCGGAGGACTTCTTGACATAACCGTTAAGAATGCAGTATACAAAGAAGGATGATCCTTATTTGGAAGTATGTAATTTAGATGGTCAAAATAATAATAGAAGCCATGTGTTTTTGTACGGGTGGGGTTGGGTGGATGAGTAGTTGTAGTGGGGCATTTGAGCTAGTTTTAGTTTCCTTGGATTAAAAGCAGTATCATGGAATAATTTTAATATTATTATTAAATGGTGGCTTCAGTGAAGTTGTTAAGGACATGAAAAGGAGGATTAATAAATAAATGTGCAAAAAGAAGTAAATTCTGTTTGTTATTACTTGAAACTTTGTTTACAGTTTTCTGTCAGTGGAATTTGTTCTCTGTACCATCTGATTTGGATGAAAGAACTGTTTTCTGATTTCGTTATTTCTGTTGAGCACACTATATTACTTGATTGTGAGCCTTTTTTTTTTGTCAACTGAGGGGAGGTTTTTATTACAACTAATTTATTTTTTCGAAACACCATTATGTTTCCGTGCAACAGTATAAGTTTGTTGCATCTCCGTGTTAATCCATTGCTTGTAATATTAAATGGAAAGCGGGCTCTTTTTTGTTAATGCAGGTTTGGTTTTCCAATATCCAACTCCCGTTTCCTCAGGGTGAAACCCCATTAGAAATAAGATCATGGTTTCTTGGACTGAATCTGGCAGGTTTACTTGTATTTCTAGGATAAATAAAATGCTCCCTCAGATGATAAAATTTCCTAGAGACGTTCCATTCAATTTACTGACCTTTGAATGAGATTACACAAGAAAAAATAAAACATACTTAGAAGTTAGAATATGCTACAGCTTGGAAAGTTTGCTGCATTAGTGAAGATAAATATATACTATTGCATTATGTTGTTGTTGTTGATGCGTATGAAGTTTTATAAATATTCAACTTCCATGGTTTCCTGACTGCAGAAATTCTTCTTCGGTGGGAGGCTGATATTTGGGCCAGATGCTAGGTCATTGATCGTTACCTTATTGCTTATCCTCGTCCCTGTTGTCATCTTTTGTACTCTTGTAGCAGGGAACCTTCTTCATGAAATTCCAGCATATAATGCAGGATATGCAATTTTGGTTGTCACGATTGTCTTCACTATCTACGTTAGTTATCTGGATCTTCTTTATGGGGCTTTAATTATTTTTTGTACATTATTGGAGTTGCCACTCAACTTTGTTCCCTGCATCTTTAAAATTAACAAGTTTTAGCGACTTTGTACTCTTTCTCATTTCCCTGAGGTTGTAACATGAAATTAATCACTTGGAAATACATTGAAATTAAAAAGGTTATCCTCTTGTTACATTAAAATGAAAAAAGGGATTATCGTGTGATGAATACCAATTTTAAAAGCATGCATGGAAAGTGTTTATAAATGATTTAAATTATAAATAGATAGAAACGAGTGGTGGATAAGTAGGTAGTACTTGTGGGTCCCACAAAATGTTTGGATAAAAAATGGTTTCATCAATTATAAATAGTTTATAAACATTAACCAAACATAGGCTAAATATTTTCTCCCAAACTTGCATCTTCTAGTTGAGTCCTTTCGTTTTTCTTTATCCATCAATATTTCTCATTTTTAATAGGGCTAATGTTTTACTTGGTTACAATAGGTATTATTCCTCCTATTTTTGACCTCATCTCGGGATCCTGGCATCGTACCACGTAGTTCTCGTCCTCCTGAGGATGAGCTTGGGTATGAATCGTCCGCTTCTGTTGAAGCTGGTGGAAGACTTCCACAAAGCGTGCAATTGTCTCGCACTAGAGAAGTTTTTGTCAATGGCCTTCCCGTTAGGGTTAAATATTGTGAAACATGCATGGTTTATCGTCCTCCAAGATGTTCTCATTGCTCGGTTTGTGATAATTGCGTGGAGCGATTTGATCATCATTGCCCTTGGGTTGGCCAATGCATTGGAAAGGTATTTCGTTCTGGAGCTAATTGTTTCCTGGTGTCAGCAATTCTCTGCTCTTGTGGATCTTCGTGTCCATGTAATTTCTCAGGAAGTTGCATTTCTAAGGGTTTTCCATCATTTTAACGAGTTTCAAAACTTCAGTATTTACTGTTATAAAATAAATTACCTACACGGGATGCTTGGTAGAGAGAATTGGATGGTTCTAAATAGTATTCCAGTCCTGTCCAAACTGTGTACCAAAATGCATTCAAGTTTTGTAGAAATGCAAATGGATCAAACTGCAGAGAACATTTAATTAATTTCTTCTTGTAAAAAAAGTGTTGTGTGCAGCTTTTTCTTATTTATTTGCATATAATGATTTGAGTAAGATAGCTTTATGTTGTTTGTTAAATAGATGCTGCATTGTACCTCTTACTTAGTTACTTATATGTAAACCTTTTAAGCTTAACCAAACATGTAAGTTGCTGAATTAAGAAGAAGATAAAAAAATGAGGAAAATATATTCATTGTTACTTTTCTTTGTTGCTTCTGTTCTAATTTTTAATATGATACCAAGAAGCTAACATCTTGTTTATGTGCAGCGGAACTATCGTTCTTTCTTTCTCTTTGTTTCTTCCTCGGCACTTCTCTGCATCTTCGTCTTTTCGATGTCAGCTTTGTACATGAAATTTCTCGCGGATGAACATGGAACTGTTTGGATGGCCATGAAAGAATCACCGGCATCAGTTGTATTGATGGTGTATTCTTTTGTATTGCTATGGTTTGTTGGGGGTCTTACCGGCTTCCATTTGTACCTAATCGGCTCAAACCAGGTTCTTTTCTTTTGTCGTGTTTGTGCACTTTTTCTCTACCTTATTTCATATTGATTTTAAATGCTGTTTCTTTAATTATATTTAATAGTATCTTTTTTATTCACAATGCATAGAACCGATGCCAGCATTAATCTTGTCCGATTTGTGTGAAGGTTTATTGATTCAGAACTAATAAAGGCACAGTTTTTCTCTGAACTGATGAAAGGATGGGTTTATGGACATAGCTGGAATCTCTTTCACGAGACATATATGGTTGGCTAAGCTATAAAAGTTTACTTATAAGTAAAATTTATATAATAAATTTTCATTTGGTCAAAGTTAAATACAAGTTACTTATTTGGACTGTAACCCAAAAGCTACTATCAAATAAACGAATATTGATTTTTGTAAAATTAATAAAAAGTAACATATCTCAATATCTTTTGGAAGCAAAATGTTAGAAGTAAATTTTTAAGGGCTAATTTGCTCAAATAGTCCCTATCGTTTGGGGTAGTTGCATTTTCAGGACCTATCATTTTCAACATGGCATTTTGGTTCCTACTTGCACCTTCCTTTGTGAAAGTAAGACCTTCTATTATTTGCTGTTTATTTTAACCGTCAATTGGGCGCCTGTGCCTCAAATGACATAATTTATAAGTGCAAATTTGTCCCTGCACTTAATATATTAAAAACCACCCCTCAAAAGTTCTTCTTCAACACCTTCAATCCAACCTAAGTCACCTCTTCCCTAAATCCCTTCCAACTACAGCACCCCTCACTCCACCGCCACCAGTGCCTCTATACAAGAGAGCACAATAAACCCATTCCCCAAACCATTATATATAGAGGGAGATAGAGAGAGTGGTTCTAGAAACAAAAACCGAATATTTAGTCTAAAACTAATTGTAAGCCATAGTTTATAGAAAGTTAAGTACTAAGGATCTGATTACAAGATCGCCTGTATATAGTTCTGCTAGCCATGCATCTGGAGTGGGATTGATCTAGATCTTCAGGTGCTGAGCTACCAAAAAGACAACAGGATCCGTAAAAAATGGCTTGACTCACTATCGAAGAATGTCGTGTTCTAATACAACAATAATTATGCTAAGAATAAGAATCACATATATTAATTTATAGTTCGAAATTCGTACCTGCGGAAGATATTATAATGTATGAATATTACCAGCTAGATCTTCCTCTCCTTGTTCCTAAAAAATAATCAGTCGTCAATGGGGCAAGCCGAAAAACAATGTGGAGAGGAGAGGGGACCTAGCCATTATATAGGAAATCATAAAGTCCGCCCATTATCGACTCTAACCCTAATTAGGGTTTACATAATTCCCGCCCACACAATTAAATTACCACATTTTAATAATAAAGTCCGTAAGATATACAACGGGCCAAGTGATCACTAACATATTGGCCTAATCACAGTATCATTGCAAACCATACATCTAACCCGTAAAACTCGCAATCAAATGGAAGCCCACATAATAGAATTTTTCTAACATGTCGAGGTTAAAAAATTTGGTGGAGAAAGGTGATATCTGGAGACATTATTGTGTGGCAAAGGAGAACCCAGTTTCATCCAGGAAATTACTTTGGAATTGGGAAAGATCACACCCTCTACGCTTTAAAGGAAGATTGTGTCAAGTTTGAGCATCACAAGCTGAGGCGCGTAAGTGGATGCATGTTGAGCCCAGCAAAGGTCATGAGATTCACCGTCTACTTGAGAGCTTCCGATTCTCCCAAGGTTAAGACAACGTCGTAATTTTTCAGCATGCTGAATCTGCATTTTGGCTTGAAATTGACATAAACTCAAAAATTTCCAAACATAACGGTTTAAGTAAACAAAATCGATTATGATAACATCAATAGTAACTGCAACCCCACTAAAATAACATCGCCTGCTGATTCAAAACTAAGCAGCATTCTGTTTCAAAACCTCTACTTCAGCTCTGGCCATGGGATCATCCTTAAAATCAGCTCCTTCTTCCTTTTTACCTTCTCGTTCCCTGTGTAATTCTTTGGCTTCCTGCATTGCAGCCCGGTTCTCTTCTTGAAGCCACAGCATTTCCTCCTGCTGCTGCCTTTCGAACCTTGTGTCAGCATCCTGCAATTAGGCTGTGCAGCCCATCCTAGGTCACCACCCTTGTTTTTATCAGATAGCGCATGGTTAACAGTGAGTACTTGGCCATATAGCCCCCCACACCCCCACAACACAAATCCATAATATCCATGGTGGCAGCGGCATCCTCTCAAGGAAAATGGCGAAGCCAAATGAGCGGTGCTTCTGTGTGGCCTGATCCAGTGTAGTCTTCACATCCTTAATATAACGTTAAGGATGCTGCGTGATGAATGGTTTCATTCACTTCCTCCGCTAGACCACCCATGTAGTGTGTGTTCTTCTGCACTCCCTGTTTCATTGTTCTCTCATCAAATTACTATCAATTGCACTTGCTATCTGAATTTATACTTGGATTTTTACTCGTCTGGGGATTTTGAAGAGTTAGGGCAAGAAGCTGAAGAAGGGGGTTGGCTTGGGGTGTTGAAGAAGAGGCTTTGGGGGTGGGTTTATTTTTTATTATATTAAAAAAAAAATTAAGTGCAGGGCCAAATTTACTCTTATAAATTATGCTATGTAAGACGCACGTGCCCAGCTAACAGGTCCTAGTTTCAAAGGAAGGTGCAAAGAAGGGCAATAATGCCAAGTTGAAAATGACAGGTCGTGGAAACGTAGTTACCCCGAACTATAGGGGGCATTTTGAGCGAATTAGTGTTTTTTAAGTTTAACCAAACATTTAGGCTGAAAACTGTTCTTTAAGTTGATATACACTTGAATTCAAAAAAGCTTTATCGTGAATGGTACACACTTTCTCGCCATTTTCCTTAAATGATTGGAGTTGGTGCTTTCGTTTCGGTACAGTGTAAAAAATTGTGAACTGCCAATTTGTTTGTTTTTTTTGTTTGTTTCACCTGTGGCCAAAAGATCAACAGAGAAACTAATAATTGACGAAACGTAAACATCTAGCAAGATATGTTTGTTTCATTCTTCTGCATAACCTTCTCGCACAAAATGTTAATGAGTTGGGGTACCTTTTGCATTAAGAATCCATCGACAATTCTAAAACGATAAGGCCAACACTTTTTGGTATCTACTATGTACCTCTTATATGTTCTATTAGACCTTGTGGACCTTAATTATATTTACTCATCTCGTGATCTTGGGTATTTTATTGTGGGGTATATTGGGTACTCGTATCTTTGTATTAGGTCGCCCTAGTGTCCTGGGAATCTGAAGGGGCCATATTTCTATAACATGAGACACAGAGGTATGCAGAAAATAAACTTTCTAATTTCCTTTTCGGTTGTAGTGAAAACTTTGCACTGACGTTGAGGGTATTCTGAATGTGTGTTTCTATTTTTTGTTCAGTTCATTTTTACTCGTGATTGGAACTATGGCTTGATACCTAACATGTTTCTCTTTGTTTATGTTCTCTAACTTTGTAGTGCTGTTTTGCAGACAACATACGAGAATTTTCGTCACAGAGCGGATAACAGGATGAACGTTTATGACAGGGGATGCATGAACAATTTTCTTGAAGTATTTTGCACTAAAACAGAACCTTCGAGTCATGATTTTCGTGCGAATGCAAATGAAGATACGACGGAGCCTTCAAGGGGATCCACTTATGCAGCGCACAAAAGAAATTCCAACGAGGGCAGACGAGCTAAGGTTGAAGAAGATCTTGAGATAGGCAACGATCTTCTTAAGGTATCTCAACGGCGCAAATCAGAAGAAGTGGGCGATATTCGAATCAGAGGACAAGATACACCACCGGAGAAGTTCTCCGAGGCTGACTTTGGATTGGGTATGGAACCACAGATATCCTCATTCAGATATGAGGATTACTCTTGTAGCTTGGATAGAAGGAATGAGAGAATGAGAGTTTAAATCAAAACTAATTCAAAAAATATATTTGTTCGTAAGCTAAACTTTTTGTTGGAATGCCAATTCTTGATAGTAGAAGGCATAGTTGGAGGATTATTGCGATAGATTCCTTCCGTTTTCTTTTGGCTTTCCATTACGGCATATTTGAACAAGAAGATAGGACAATACTAGATAGTATTAAGGAAGAAAAGAAGTTAAAATCTTATTTATTATACTGATTAGTCATTTCTAATTTGGTGTATCGAACACCATATTAGTGTTACTATTTCAAAGGCATTCTAGTCTCGTTAGGTGATACAACTTAAACCTCTAAATATTGATAAAAAAAAAAAACATAAAGATTAATTATGGCTTGTTTGCATTTTTAAATATAAATGTGACTTAATCAATGCACGATAAATATGTTTATGTAAACATTTCTTTCTTTAGTTATATTCAAGAAATATAACATTATAATATTATGAAATCCTTCAAATAAATCGAAACCCTATACAAGCAAAAAGAGCATGTATCATGCAATCTTTTCATTACTTCATAATAATCCATATCAAATTGAAAATGAGGGATTACCTGTTAGATATTTATACAATAAATATAATATGTGAAAGAAATAATTAATTCAAGTGAAATACCCAACTGGTGAAAAGTGTGGAATTTGTGTGGGAGGTCGGGGGTTCATGCCTCACGCATTATATTAGAAGTCTTTGATTGGGCCTTGTGCTCTTGGGCTTTATTGATTCTAAAAATAATTTTTATTTTTTTAATCATTTTCGGAATTATTTAATGGGTCAACTAGCCAGTAAAATATGGTCGTTTTTAACTGCCTCAATATTAAC
>CAIGRP010113579.1:0-10159 GCA_903798385.1 Fraxinus cuspidata | reverse complement strand
GGTTTTCAATTTGCCTTCAATCAATGTGATGATTCTTCGGACAATATCCTAGGAACCTATGTCTTTCGATCCCCTTTTTATTTTATCGATAGAGTGATTGATGGACTCTGAAAATAAAGGCAAGACAATATTTTACCTTGTGTTGGCTTCAAACCAATAAGAAAGGCCTCGCTATGGTTGGAGAGCCTCTGCTGAGCACCACAACACCACCTTAGACTTGTATTATTTTGTTGCCTATATGGTGTGTAATGAGAATTTCTGAAACGTTTTAGGATTCTTAAACTTCAACGACTCAATGCAACGATGAGAGTTAAGGTTGTTATATAATATTCTTGATGATTGTTGGACAACACAATGTTTGTGCTCGAGCCAATGTGGCAATGAAGGTGAAAATTAGTTACGAAGCCAAGGTATAATGTGATCGATTCTAACAACAAAAAGATCCAACTCATGCCAAGAGGTTGTTGTGCTAGCTAGAGATTGCGAGACACCGGTAAGACTGATAGTTTGTTTGAAAAGTGTTTATAAATGTTTTAATTTATAAATAAATACAAATGAGTGATTGATAAGTAGGTAGTACTTGTGCATCTCATGTAATGCGTGGATAAAAATTAATTTGACCATTTATAAACATTATTGCTCGGCTAACTTAATCATTGAAGAGCCTCTACTGAGCACCACAATACCACCTTAGACTTGTATTATTTTGCACATAAATTTCAGGAACAATAATATATGAATATTCTCAAATATTTGACTGTGTAGATTTTGACGTTAATAATATATTTAAGGCTTCAAGTTTTTGTGTCTTTATTTCAATTTGGAAGGAGATTCAATAAACCATTTTTAGTTTTTAATCGTTTTTCTATTTGCCCTTGTTTGGTTCTCATTATTACCAAAATATATTTTTCTCTTTCTTATTTTCAACAACACATTCTTTAATAAAATAATATTACGTGTAAATTCAAGATTTTTTTCTTATTTTTTAATCACACATTATCCATCAAATCGTTATTCCAAAATGCATTTTTGAAAAAAAAATGAGACACATTTCTAGATGTATTAAGTCAAGTCAAAATTCTCAACTCATATTTGAGATATAATTTTAATTTTGTTACACAACTATTTTATTGGAGCGTGTACGTGGAGAATTAAGGTTTCACAATAGTATACTAAACAATCGAAAATATAATTAAGGTAACAATTAAATCAATTATCAATGTAATAATTATTTTAACATGACGAAATAATTAATATCAACTATCTCATCAATTTGGTGAAATGGCAAAATTATTACAATTTGCTCACTAAAACATTTAAAATCCTTAACTAGAACGTCGAATAATCGTAAACATCTCAAAAACGGGATGAATAAAAAATGAAATGGGATTATACTTTATAGTTTTGTTTTCCTTCAATTTATATCTTCGCATCATCATAATGCTTTCTCCTTCGATCGGGATGTATACTTGTTTGAATTCAAAGAAAACGAACTTTTTTTAAGTATGGATGATAAATAAAAAAAAATTCACATAAATTTTCCATTGTCTGTCTAAGCTCATTTTGTTTTTGTTTTTTTTTCATACCCCAATTCTGAATTTGAATTGAATGTCAAAGTATATAAAATTGTTCAATTTCCGCTGTGGGGTTAGTTGAATATTCTAGCACATTCTCTTATTGTACAAATACATATTTTGGTGGATAAAAATGTGGGATATGTTGATGATAGCTAGATACATCAAAATTTTGAGGTCAATAAATTTAAAATTTAAAGTAAGATTAATTTTTGGACCCAAGAAAAATATTTTAATAAATATAAAAGTAAGGGTTTTATTTTTTATGATTTCTTTGTAATTCTCATCTTTCTTAACTAGGTATTTTGACCACAGACTATTGAGAACTTTGTTTACTAGCCCAAATATGTTGCAACTAGATGTTAAACTTTATATACCGAGTGACGTGTTAAGTATCCAAGATTTCAGTAATATTTGATTCATAAGAATTAAGAAGGGATGGGTAGCTCTTACATCATGTTTTATTAAACTTAAATGTTGCTTAAAAGCACTTTAAGCTTAGTCAAACTTGCTCATAATAGTGAGTTAATGACATACAACGAATATGTGGCATAAAGGAAAAGCAATTCCTTGGACTAAACATATTCCCTTCATGTATCACTTAATCCTGAAAAAAAAAAAAAAGATATGTAACCATGACAAACTTAATGACATATTCAAAAATCATGTGTTAATACATGATTAGACAATTTGGAGAAAAAAAAAAGTTCAGTTAGGTGTTGCCACCCCATCTTGTCTAAAGCCCCTGTTCAAGGAGCATTATTCATAAGAAAATGGGAACATGGAACAAAAATTATAAATTAGTTAACAACAATTTTTTTACTCGAATTGAACTCAAAACCAAATATTTTCTAGAGATGTTCATTCTTGAGTGAATAGATCGAGAAGTTATTTAGACATATCAACGTTTTGATAACATCAAGAACTTATAACTTAAGTTTTTAATTAAGTCATACTCAATGTAGTATAGAGTAAGATAAATTGATGTCCGTAGTCTAAATATTTCGGCACCTATGTATAGGAATTATGCACATGTTGTACTTCTAATCTACGCCTATTTGGCGTTGATTAAAATCTTACTAAAAATCTAATGTAAATCGACAATTAATTTTTAACCATATATAATAAAATTTGCAACTTTTTAATCACACATTTCATTAATTTTGTCAAAATCTACTAAAAATTTAATTTTTTGCTATACCAAATAAGGCCTTAAGCTATTAGTTTTGCAGGAGCTAGATAAATCAAAGTTATTTTCGTGATAATGAGTTAAGGACGTACCATCAAAAATCAAGTTTTCAAATGGCGATCTAAAAAAAAGGTAACTTTTAAGAAAATTGTCCTTGTTTGATCCCTATTATTTTTAAAATACATTTTTCTCTTTCTTCTTTTCAACCACACATTCTTCAATAAAATAGGGTTACACGCAAATTCAAAATTTTGCCTTATTTTTAACCACACATTCTCCATCAATCTACTAATCCAAGATGCATTCTTAAGAAAAAAATGGAATTCAAACAGAGTTGTAAGGTCCAACAAGTAAGTTACTTAAAATTACTTTTTTAGTGAGAATAAGCAAACACGAAGTAGAGTAAGAGGCATACTTAGAGCAGTCAGTGGCGGGGCTGATCTTGTAAGGAATAGAGACGCCACATTTTCTTGGTAAAGTAGCAGCAGCGTATAAATTGATACGTTTAAAGACTTTTGCAAATCGCTTCAAACAGTTGCAGACGGTTTTCCGATCAGTGGTGGTTGCAGCTGCGGCGTGGAGAGCTTTAACGCCGTTGCAGCATTGAGACGATGCAACGCCACCCTTCATGAGGTAGGTTAAGCATGGTTTCAAGCTACGCTGCACTTGTCCGCAGCCAATGGCCGCCTCTGTATATGGTGCAACAACCACCATTAACAAGACTACAAGAAGAGAAACTTTGGTCATTTTTGCCATTGATATTGAATTGAGTGTAAAGGGTTTGTGAATTGGTGTATATATAGAAGAGTGATGGTGCTTAGAAGACGTGATTAACGCAGGAGATGGACTTTCTAGCCTTAAGATTCAGCCGCCTTGTAGGAGCATTTTCAATGTTAATGTTAATGTAGATTACACAAAAAAAAAAAAAAAAATTGTCACTTAAATTAAAATCTATAATGTCTACAAATAAATCTCTCCAATGCTATATTTTCATGACTATGTCTAGCTAAAGTGACCAAAAAAATGTAGACATTGTCTAGAAAACCGTTAGATGTAGAGACTCTTCTATACATGGCGAGTCATCATAATTTAATATTTCTCTCTTTTTTTCTTATATTTACTATGTTATCTTTCTCTCTTTCCTATTAAGCCCCCATTTGTTTTGGACTAAAATTTAACAACACATTTCATGGAATCCACAACTTTTCAACCACATATTTCATCAATTTTTATCAAAATCTACCAAAAATCGAATTTTAATTTTCACCAAACGGGGGCTATATATACAATTAGATGTGAAATTTGAATTATAGACGTAGCTTGATTGAGATAAATTTTGATATTCATTAGACATTAATGCCATAAATAGAAAGTTTTTATATAGATGTCACTTAAATTGTAATTCATAAAATGTATTGAGGATGCTCTACATAAAGAGTGGATGAATTATTCTTAAAATGAATTTTTTGTTCTCGAAATATTAATTTGAGAGGTCTAGATTACCTCGAAATAATTTAAATTTTCACTAATTTCTTGTGTTTTTATATTATTTATTCGTTAAGGAAAATTTAGATATGTAATACGTTTAATTATATAGAGGCATTTTATGCATGGTGTGTGAATATGAGAAAGTAAAGCCGGCCTACTATATAGAGAGAGAGGGTTAGTTGGTGGTTGCTCTAACACAATGGTTTAATACATTAGTTAAAGCCTATTCTCTTATTCAGGGCAGGCAAAGTTAATATGGAAACACGAATTTTGTAATTAAAGCCTATTCTCCTTGACAGTACACGCAAAGTTAGGGTTGGTTTGACAAGGCTTTTCAGAACTAAAAAATAAATATAAAAATTTAAATTCATAAATTGCTTTTGATCTCGTTTAGTTGATTTTGTAAAAATAATTATTCTAATTAGAAGAAATTTTAGAGAACGACCTTTCAGAAGAGGGAGTTTTTTTTCCTAAAATTAATTTTTACACATCAATTAAGATGATTTTTTTTAGGAAGTTATTTTACAAAAAATAGATATTCAATTAAGTTGGCACTTAAAAGCTGTGCAAGTCAACCTCAATTCCTGGAAAGCCTATTGAACTTACGAATATATAGTCCCTTTATGGTAAAGATTTTAATTTAAATTAAACTTAATAATTAATTTTAACCACATATTTTATTGATCTCACAACTTTTATACTATAGATTTCATCATTTTTTTATAATCAAAATTTACTAAATATATAATTTTAGTAGATTTTAATATTGAGACCCAAAAGTAACTTTTGGACTCATTTAACTAATTTTATGAAAATATTTTTTGTGGATAGAAAGGGTTTTAGAGCAAATTAGTCAAATACGACTTACTCTTGAAGCCCTTTCGAAATAGAGAACTCTTTTAAATATTAGTTTTCAAACAAAAATTAAGGTAATTTCTTCTACGAAAAGCAAAAATAAAACAAATTTCATGTCAAATGGGTTCTTAACCTTTTATTATTGTTATAGACCTAATATACAACAGATCTATCAGTTTAATTACATGTATTGACCGAGGTATAAACGAGTTAATATTGGAGCGTTTGAGAATTGGGCTCGCCAAATTCTTGAAGGGCTTGATTATTTGCATAGTCACGATCCTCCAGTAATTCATCGAGACCTTAAACCAACAACATATTTGTCAATGGACATCTTGGGCAAGTCAAGATTCGTGATCTAGGGCTAGCTGCCATAATTCATGGAACTCACCGTGTCCACAGTGTCATAGCAATCCTCTCTCTATTTCTTTCAAAGCTGTAAAAGTTATTTTAAACTTTTTTATATAAAAAACGATTGAAGTTTATTTTTTCTCTTTCGGTCTCAATACTTTGTGCTATCGTGCATTGTCTCCTAGAAATTTTGTGGGCGTACTTCAGATTGGGGATGATAGACGTGGTGTGACTCTTAACAATGTTGTCTTGTACAATCCTCTGATTTTGGAGATTTCTATGTCCTTGTTGTTATTGCGTTTATCAATCTTAAAATAGGCTTAGAATTCTAACGATTAAACGAACCCTATGAATTATGATATAGCTAAATGTTTTAGGCTGATTGCATGTATAATTGTCTTGTGAATTCCACGTGCTAGAATTATATGAAGAGGAATATGACGGGCTGGTAGATACACTCCTTGGGTTTAGCTAGAGATCCTGTCACTCCAAGAGGCGCATGTGGCATCTCTCATCATCCAGGGCCCACGTGGCCTTGGACGAATAGCAAGACCCATACTCCTTTGGCATGTGTGTACTACAATTGTTTACTTCTAAATATTTGTACCGCGAGTGTCACAATCTTGCTCCAATGGACAAGTCACCTCAGCAATTACCTTAAATTTGTTTTAACATTGATCTTTTTCAGTGATAAGTATATTTTGTACACTTATTTAAGTCGTTAAACTGGAATATTTGTTGATAATTTTAATGAATTGTAGCTCAATTCTATGTAAATTATGCTTTGTAGGTAAAGATTGATGATTATGGTGGAATTGGAGAAAAAGAACGAAAAAGGGCTAACTTCCAAGAAATTCAAAGTTCGGGGACGAAAGTTTAGTAACTCCAAAGTTGTCACGGACCTCAAGACGAAGATCCGAGAGAGCAAGTAGTTAATTGGACGAGAAAAGAATGCAAATGATTGAAAAGAAATGAAGGAAGACCAAAGTGCTTAGTGAAAAAAAAAGTTCGTTTGGTCCCCAAAATATACCCATGTGATCGCATGGTTTGTGGTCGAGAAAATCCCGCAAGCGTGTGGGATCATTGACACGGGCGGACCCAAGGGGGTCACGTGACCCTCCAACTTTTGAGAATTTTTTTTTTTTTTGTAAAGTCATGTTTAGTATAGATTAAAATCTAAATTTTAATCTAAATCAAAGTTAACTATTAATTTTAGTAACATATTTCATGAAATTTATAATTGTTTATCTTTTATCAAAATTTCTAAAAATTTGATTTTAATCTCCACCAAATAGGGGCAAAATCACAATAAATTTGATTTTTTCTCCGTTTTCTTGCTGTCTTTTACTCTTTTCTTCATACCTTTTAACTAAACTTTAATCCTTCAAATTTTTTGAAATTTGTATATAATTTATCTACAAATTAGCACATTTACTACAAACCTTCACTTTTCAATCAAATTTTCAAGTAATTGGAACTTAAATTTGCATTTTCTTATATCAAACTGTGTCTATAGAATGTATCTGGACTCATTATATCCAATTTGACTTATATTTAACAAATTGTGTTTATTTGATTGATTATTAGTATTGAATATTAGTTATATTTTTTTTTCTTTCGATTACTTTAATTGATTGTTTGTATCAAACTAATTATAAGATTTTTAAACATAAATATGCATTTTCTTGTGATAAACAAAACATTAATAAAATAACTCTTCGAAATCAAATGGATGAAAATGATTAGCAAAATATTAATGAAGAAATGTTTTTTAAATGTAAATTTGCATTATTTCAAGTCAAGTATGAATCATTCAAAAATGAAGAACAAAATATTCGATTTGTACAGAATTTGATTGTGCCCCTTAACTCAAAATGTATGCGTCCGCCCCTGATCATTGACTAGTAATAAACATCAACTGAGTTTCATTGTCATCCTGTCTTGTGACCAATAGGGAAAGTTGTTGGAAAATTTTGTATATGGAGTGACTAACAACGTCGGAAAATTCTTCAAATAATATTTAAAATTCTGTAGAAATTTCGGTATAGTAACGGTAGGAAATTGACTCCAAATAAATCCTCAAAAATGTGTAGTATAGCAGCAGTAATATCAAAGTCGAGGCAAGTGTTGAACACTTTGTCCTTGTGTCAAATTTGCCCTCCAACGGTGCCTACAGTTTATGGCAATCAACTCCCAAAATACAACGGCTATCTTCTTGTGTGAGTAGCACTACAACACACAAGAAACTGCAAACCAGAACTTGATTTATGAACTCCGATATGCAAAGTGAAGAAAACCAGAACTTATGCAACAAAAATGCAAGAATTTAGTTGAGAAATTAGAGAAAATGAATGCTATATGATTGCATATCATTGGTGTGAAGATTGAGACGTCTTTAAGGCCCTATTTATAGATGTTGAAGGGTTGTGGACGAAGTAGTGTGATCCAAAACACAACAATCGCGTGTTTCCAAATTTTCGCCCGCTGTCCGCTCGTTACGTCGCTCGCTGTTTGCTCAAGGGACAATGTCATCTGATTCTCCACATTTTTCCTTCCAATTTTGGACCACAATTTCTCATTCATCTGAAATTGATCTTTAGACACTAGTTATACACAAAAATCAAAATTCTCTTTCGGGGGTGTTACCCCCGAGCCCCCACAAGGAGCGCTACCCTTCGACCTGACCGATCAGGTCGATCCCCATTCTTTCGGGGGCTTCTCCCCGAGCCCCATATTTCGAAGCGGCAAAAAACAAATAAACGGGTTACGATTTGACCAAGGTTGACATGAAGTGTCACTTTCCAATGCTTAGTTTTCGATTTTTAACCAATCTTTTTCGTGTTTTAAACCAATTTCCAACAAAAGTTACCGGAGGCATTTTACCGAATTATTGGCGCTGAAGCTCAGAAGTTTATTGAAAGATGTTTACAGAACTCCACTAAACGGCCATCTGAACATGAGCTGTTGACGGATCTCTTTCTTGCTTGTGAAGAGGTCGAGCAATTGCTTATCACAGCCATTCAAGTGATAAGCTTGTTCCAAATAGCTCAAATCACAAATTTCATTCGGCGATTTTAAAAAAGGTACTGACATGATTACCTCCATCTTTCTCAAAGTACAGATCTCGGATAATTGAGGATGGTACTAGATCTAGTAATTAACCAGACACGGCGATAAAAATGATTTATGTAGTTGTTGAGGATATATTTTTGCTTTTTCTAACCTTTGCATTACGTTTTTCGTGGATTTTCTCGTTTCAAGTTTTCCCTAATACATGTGAATATTTTCAATTCAGGAAACATATATTTCCAGTTTGATATTTCAAATGGCACTGCTTTGGCCGTTGCATCAGAAATGGTTAAAGAATTAGAAATAACTGATTGGAAGCCATTTGAGATTGCTGAGGAAATTTCAGTATTAGTCCCAACTTGGAAGGATAGGAACTCTATTAATCAAAACATTAGCAGCATAGTTTCAACTACGGCGAAGATGATGACCATAGCCCCCATCACCCTTTCTAGTCCACCTCCTCTCTAGTTTCCCTTTCTTACCTTTGGGATCAAGGTTGTATATATAACATCGATCATCTACCCTTCTTGCTTATTATAGTTTGACTAGTCACTCGACTCCTATGGTCAGGGACGGACCCAGAAAATTTTTCCAGTATGGGCGGTATTAGTAAAAGTAAAAAAAAAAAAAAACATTATAGCACAAACATTAAATTAAAATGAAATACCTTACAATTGTTCTTTACGAGTTTACATACTTTGATATATTTGTACAATCTTCTCATTATCAATCTTTAAGAATATATATTTCTCCACATAAACAATAAGACTATCATTCATCTACTCAGCTCCAATTCGATTGCGCAATATATCCTTTACAATATTCATGGTTGAAAATACTCTTTCTAACGTAGTAGTAGCAACCAGAAGAATTAGTGTCAAGTCAAAAACTTGTAAACCATTGGGTATAATCTGCTCTTACTTGTCAAAACTAACTTCTGTGCGAGAGCACTGAGACAATGTAATTCTTCAAACTATTTGCAAGAGAGGACATAAAAAATGTAATTATTAAGTTGATCACCATGTGTGAAGAGATCTACTTCTGAAAAATCTTGTGGATAAAATTTAGCAAGTTGCATCAACTTTCTTTTATCAAAAGTAGAGAATGAATTATGTGGACACAGACAAGCTACACAAATGAGTAACTCAGTATTTACCTTCGAAAAATGATCATTCAATATTTGAAGTTGCATATTTATGATAAAATATAATAAATCTACCCAAAAGTGATGCAAGTTGGTAATTTGTGGAGGATTACGATGAGGGCGACAACCATGTGCAGAACACATAAACATAGCATCCATGTTTGGAACATCAATATAATGATGTTCACAAAAAGAAGAAATATGTTGCAAGAAAGAATCCCAACCTTCATCTCTCATAAGTTGGAGTCTCATTTTGCAAACATTCGCCATGTCCATTGCATTCACAATGTCTTGATCTTTTCTTAGTAATGCATTTGACAAATCATTTGAAATCCCCAATATACTTCTCATTAAATGTAGATTATATGCAAAATCAAACGATTGTATTGACTCCAATAAATTGAATGCATCACTTTTTTTTTTTTTATAACAAGTATTTATCCATCTTCAACTATTATTTCAAGTACATCACTAACAGTAGTAAACATG
>CAIGRP010113578.1:0-13254 GCA_903798385.1 Fraxinus cuspidata | reverse complement strand
CCCCGCCCCCGCCCCGAGGAGAAATTCCCCGCCCCGTCCCCGCCCCGAATACCCGTTTTCCCTATTCAAGAGGCATAAAGTATATTAATATTAATATATAATTTGTAAACCAGCAAAACTGTTTCTGGGTCATCCGGTAAGTCGATCTTAATAGATCGATTCTTGATTTATTTGGTAAATTTGTCAGTTCGATTTGATTTTTACAAATTAGAAAGGGCAATTTACAAATAACTCTTAAAATTAGTATTCTTTTAAAAAATCATATATAAAATATTTTAGAAGTAAAAAATACTATAAAAATTGAGTGTCACTTTTTAACACAATGTCAAAATAGAGACTATGTCACTTTTTAAAGTTAAGTCACTTCTGTATCACTGTTTTTATAAACGAAAAAAAGTGACGCAATATCACTTTTTTAAGTTAAGTGTCATTTTTTTAATTAAAAAGTAATGTTTGTCACTCAATAAAAAGCGACAAAATTATCAAAAAGTGACAGAAAATAAAAATATAAAAAAAGAAATAAAAAATGTTGTGTAAAATTAAGTCCATATTTGGCCCCCATTAAAATTAGGGATAATTGCAGCAAAAGTTTCAAACCTTTCAAACACTAGCAGACTTTTTTTGAACATTTGATTTGTTGCAACCGTCACCTCTGTCATTTCCAAACGTTTCAAAGAAGGCCATTTTAAACAATTTACATCCAAACGTCCGTTAATTGACTACCCAAAAAAGATCGACGATTTTTTTACCAAAATAATGATAAATTCATCCATACACTTTAAACACTAATCTCCATCCTCATATTCAAAATTGGAAAGTTCAAAGACGGCCCTTACAAAAAGAACAAAAAATTATCCACAATAAACTCGCCTGAAGCCGAAGAACTTGACTACAGAGATGTCGGATATGCGTGCAATCTAAGAGTATCACCACCCGAATCCATCTATGGTACGTTTTTGTAAGTGTCATTGTTGCCAATTATAGTTAGAGTAAAATTGTAAAAAAATTGTATTTGTGAGAAACCCATATACTCGAATGTTGGGATCATTACGAAGAAGTACTAAAACTCATCGCATTTATCGATTTTATGATTTCGTTGTTTGTGGTGAATGCAATAGGTAGGGCTTCAAAAATTGCATGAAATGGATTGTATGGATAAAAGTTTGTAATGAGTGTGTAGGGATGTCTATTATGAGTGTGTATGAACACGGTAAGATCAACTATCTTGATTTCATGGACCCAAATTTCTTCAATCTATTTCTGTTAGACAATACAATGAAGATGCTAAGTTACGGTGAGCCAATGAGATATGTATATAGGCTTGAAAAGAAAAGATTTGCAGAAGAGTCATTTTGGTTAATTACTGATGCATAGTTCATGAATGTTGTGAAATGACGTGGTCCCACAAGAGTTGTAGATATGTATTGTACCCTGAAAACAATTCAATACAGATTTAACTACAGATCCACTTTACAATCATTCCACAGACAAACCCACAAAACCAAATCTTCCATAAATGACCTCCATCCAAACGAAGTAGCCTAATTTCAGCTTCCATCTCTAACCTTAACTGTAGAAGACCATGTATCAACTCCCTTAATCTCTGACACATCGGGAGATCCCACAAAAGAAAAAATATACAACCTTACAATTCCATTTCGCGTAGACAAGTAAAAAATCATTTGCTTGGGTTCAAATTAGTGCACAATGTCTTCGTTTGAGCAGGGGTTCCGCAACTGCAAACTGGCATCTTCATTTCTTCTACCTTCAATTCAGTATGCTGATAAAGAATGAGAAACTGACAATTTATTAGGATAGTACTCTGCTACATTTGGAGTGAAATAAATAGTAACTTATTTGGAAATTAGTGTTTCAAATATATGGACAAATTTACTTTTATCTTTTTGGGTGGCCAACTGATGAACGTTTGGATAGAAACCGTCCAAAAGGGCCTCCTCTGAAACGTTTTGAAAGACTAGGAGTAACGGCTGCAACAAATCAAAGATTCGAGGAAAGTATGCTAGTTTTTGAAAGGTTTGGGGTTTATGCTGCAATTATTCCTTAAAATTACAATACATTTTCTCTCTTCTTTTTAATCACATATTTTTCAGTAAAAATAATATTATACGTAAATCGAAAAATTTCCTTCTTCTTCAACCATCCACTATCCTAAAAATTATAATACTAAATAATGAAGGTCAAACGGAGGCTAAGTAACGCAATGTCATTTTTTAAGTTAAGTGTCGTTTTTAATTAAAAAATAAATGTTATTTTTGTTACTCAAAAAAAGTAAATGATGAACACTAAAAATTGGCCAAAATTCAAAAAAAAATGACAAACTGTCAAAAAAGTGACCAAAAAAAAAACACGATCTACCCACTTTAGAAAATTATCAAGTATTAACCAGACCACAATAGCTCCAATCGTAAACATCATATCCATTAAATACTAAATGACTTTTTAGAGTTTAGCGTCACTTTTTATTATTATTAAAAAGTGCATACAATATTATTTTTATTAAAAATTGATGTTCGTCACTCTAAAAAGTGACAAACATTTAAAAAAAATGTAAAAAACATAAAAAACATAAAAAAAAAAAAGTGACAACACTCAAAAATAACAAAAATTCAAAAAAGTGGCAAACACTCAAAAAATAAAAAAAATGTAGAAAACTGACTCAAAACGTAACAAAACACTCAAAAATGTGTCACTTTTTATGGTGAAGTTAAGTATTAACTAGATCAATATAGCTCCAATTCAACATTATTTTAAAAAGAAATAGAAATTCAAATAATGTGACAAACACTCAAAAAAGTAACAATTTTTTTTTTTTTAAAGTGACAAACCACTCAAAAAGTGTCACTTCAAAATAGCTCCTATTCAACACTAAAAATTTAAAATTAGAGAATCCTCTCAAATTCGAGCAAGGCATCAAACCCTCAAATCACCAAAATAGACCTAGCTTGATTTTAGTCTTCACAGTCAAATCAAATGACTTCATCCTTTCTTTATACAAAAAATATCATAGAGATTTTACAAAAAATAAAAAAATTAAATCAAATTAAATAAAAAGAAGAAGGGGTGTATGTTGGAAGTGACAAAAAATTGAAAAAATGGCAAATACTAAAAAAGTGACAGAAATTTAATTGACAAATTACGTTGGTGTCAATAATTCAAAACCACCATATTGTGTACACATGAAATGCATTAACTATCATATATAATTATTTATATATCATAAATATAATTATTTATATATCATGTATTCAATATAGTAATATTCAACAAACTATTGGTTTTCTTTCGATTTTTTCAAGAAGCATTTACACTGTCTAAGCCGTTGGATTGACTATCAGAACATCTATCAGCAGATTCCAATAGAGAGGCCTTCTCTTCTGCAATTGATCTTATCGAATCATTTATTTCTGGAGATATGCCTTGTCATTATGACCAAAAGTGTAATGATCTCAGTTTTGATCAACTTAAATAGCTCAAAACTTTTCAATGCTTTTGTAATTTCAAAAATGTATTAATTTAATCAAACAGAAATAAAACATGAACCTTAGAGGAGCTATCATTATAACAAATATAAACTTCCTATTAGGATCATTGCGCAATGACATAACAACCAAGTGCAAGACATTTTCCACACATGTACCCTACATCAATTCAAGAATCGGAGTTAAACCAAAAAGAATTCCGTTAAAAAAATTAATTAACTATAAAAAAAGTCAATTAACTAAAAAATAAAAAACAAACAAACAAACGGAGCGGGAAAGGGGCAACCCCGCGCCCCGCACCCGTCCCGAACCCACCTAGTTGCCATCACTAGATTCAACCCACTATTTGTGCAAAACCCGCAAGTGCATGAGATCGTTGACAAGTAATAGAATTGATGAGTTGAGAGTATTGTCCTATAGGGAATAAATTCAATTCAAGTTTACTTAATTTTTATGGGATCAAATTGTGTAAACAAAAGATATTTTGTATTTTATTTTATATTTAATTAATCTGAAAAAGCTGTAAAATGTGATTTTCATCAATTTATGAATGATTGTATTGGATTTCGAATCCATCTATTGCTACTTATTTCAATTCTTGATCTGCAATCTAGTTCAGTTCATGCATTCTTGACAATCGATAATTCTATTGTAATTAATTCTTTTTTCAATACAAATTAAATCTATTCTAGTCACGACCTGAATCTATTCCTAGCCCGAATTCGAATGATTAGAATACATTAAAATTTAGGTTATCTATATGATTGTACACGTGATAAATGTTATTCCTAACATCTATTGCACATATATTAATTTTGTCACGTTCTAAATTTATTGTGAGTCTCCAAACACTGCAATAAGCAACTAATTATCTAACTAGTGGCCAATCAATTAAATAATGCAATGGGTATGCAAAATTAATCAAGAAACGCAAGAAATAAACTAAATTACTAGCCTTGAATTAAAACAAATAAACAAATAGGGTTCATCTTCATCCAATACAAAAATGGATCTAGACTATCATGTTAATATATAAATTACAAAAAGAATAATAGAAAAATATCACCCGGATCATGAAATAAATCAAAAGAAGTTGATCTTCAAACCTAAAGTTGAATTCTTCAAAATCTTGATATAATTGACTTACAATTCATTGCTATGACTTGGTCTTCTCTCCCAAAATATAGTAATTAGCCTCTCGTTCTTGATAAATTTGATGATACTATTGTGTATTAATATGCAAGAGAGAATCCTCTGTATGTGTACCCATCATTCTCACTTATAAGAGTTGGAAAATAGGTCAAAATCGCATCCAATTTGGTTGTCAAAAGAGTTTGGATCACGAAAGGAAACTAAAGATTCGTCAGTGAAAAAGGCCTGTGGCCACGCACCGCTACAACTATCGCGTGCGCACCGTAGAACCGAATGGCTCACAGGCTGGGAAATAGTGTCGTGCATGCGCGCTATGAGTTGTCCGCGCGTACACGTTGATTTGTCTCTGAGCAGCTTTCGGTATTTTGGTAATAGCTTTCTCCACAGGTATTCGATTGAGCTTATTCAAATTGCGTTGAAAAGGTAATTCAAAGATATACAATTCCTCTAGAAATAATATTATTTCCTATCTCTTTTGACCTCCAATTGCATCCAATTGATCTTGGATTCCCTTTATTTTCGCACGTTTTTTATTCATTTCTTCCAAATCCACGAATTTGTATGGAGTTTGTTAGGTATTTAATATAATTGGAAAGTATGTGAACAAAAATGACTAAAGTCGATATGTTTTAAAAAGTCAAGAAGTAGTCTACAATTAGTAAAAGTCATGATATTTTAGGTTTAAGGTTTGAGAATGGAGAAGGAAGGAAAAACGGCGTGGATTTTCGCTACACTGTCACCAAGGTTTGGCTCGAGCGTCAGAAACAGAAACTTCATCGCTCAATTGTCGCTTCGCCTTTGCTCGAGTGACAACATATCGCTCGAATGTTACTCACCCTTCGCTCGAGAGACAGTGCTATCTAGGAATTTTTTAACTCGTTTTTTGAAGGCTTTTTGTATGGCCTATTTATTCCTTAACCTACATATAATATCCAAATGCCACAAAACGGTTTTGACAAGGTTGAATATTGAGAGAAACACAGTCCTTTGAAATCATCTTCATCTATTTTGCTTTCAACATTCGTCATGCTATTGGCTTTTGGCAGTGAAAACATCAGATTTATAATCCAAATACCGAGCTGCTGCTTCCTTCATATCTGTCAGAGTTTTGAAGATCAAGGGAAGGTGACTGGAGTTCCAGTCGTTGAAGAATGCGGTGTTCTTCATGCATCCACAATAGATAGACGATTTCACCAAGCTAGGAGTTGATGCAAGAGAGCGCAATCCATGAGAGTTTTGAAAACTACAGTAAGGAGATGTTACAGGAGCACAAAATCCAGGAGAGCTGTTGAAATTACAATTAGGAGATCAGATAGTACGTGTTGTCATCTAGTCTAGAAGACTATAGTTATAAATTGTTTATAGTTAATTGTTGACTGCCAAAGTGCACGAAATTTTTACCCGGATAGGTTTCTCTGTGATCAATTCTGTGTTATTTATTGCTTTCATAATTGTAGTAATTCAACATAGGAAAATATGAATGGCATGATTAACCATCTAGAAAATAATTAATAGTGAATTTTCGCTATTTAATTGTTAAGTAATTTTAATTTCGCATAATCACCTATCCACCCCTCATTCTAGGTGTTTTTAGAGTCGAACTACGTATATTCAATTGGTATCAGAGACTTAATTCGATTCCTAACTCTTAATAAATTCTAGATGAGTAAGTCATTGTCTGTGTCTCCGTTTTTTTATGGAAGCAACTATGCTTATTGGAAAGTTCGAATGAGAACCTTCTTTAAAGCTTTGGATGAACGTATTTGAATTAGCGTTCAAACTAGGTGAACTCCACCTTCAACTACTGTTGCTGGTGTAGTTAGGCCCACTGATATTTATTATGGACTAGAACAAACTTAGATGAGTGTAACTGAAACAGTAAAGGCATTCATGCCCAATTCATGGCTGTGTCTGCAGAAGAGTTTAGGAGAGTTTCGATGTGTGAAACTGTTAAAGAAGTTTGGGATATCTTATAAACCACACACGAGAGAACTAAAACAGTTAAAAATTCTAAATTCCAGATGTTAACATCTAGGTTTGAAGAAACTAGAATGAAGGACGATGAATCATTCGATGAATTCTATACAAAGTTGAATGACATGGTGAATTCGAGTTTTTACCTAGGTGGGAAGATTCCTGAGTCCAAGATCGTTAGAAAAGTCCATAGATACCTACCTGAAATGTTTAGACCTAAAGTCATCGCAATTGAAGAAAGTAATTATTTAGATGCAGTTAAAATAGAAGAACTTGTAGGATCCATTCAAACATATGAACTCACCGTTTCTCAACCTAGAAATGTTAAATCCATAGCCATGAATACGATTAGAGAAGAAGAGGGTGAGTATACTGATACTGAGAAGCTTAGGGACGACGAAGTAGCTTATTTCGTTAAAACATTTCAGAAGGTGATGAGGAATAGAAGAAAGCCTCAAGAACAGAAAAATGAAGTCCCTAATAAATTCTCGAAAGATAGACGTGAGAAAAATAACTCTAGGACTCCCATTAAGAAAACTCAATATGTTAGATGACATGAGTGTTAGGGTTACGGTCACAATAGGAATGAATGTCTTAACTTGAAAAAGAGTTCAAATAAAGAAAGACGTAAGGCTTTAGCAGTAACCTTGAGTGATGATGAATCAGATTTGAGTGCTCAGAGTGATACATAAGGTTGTGTGGATAAACAAAATTTCATAGCCTTCACATCAATAGCTATGATTGAATCTGATAAAGAAATTGATAAGGTTGAAAGTGATAAAGAGAATGAAAAATCTAAGGAAAAATCTGAGGATGAACCTGATATTCAAGAATCTTATCGTGAACTATTTGATGAGAGTTTTAAGATTAAAAAGGTCAATAAAGTTGTATTTAAAAAGGTTAATGATCTTGAAAGAGAGGAAAAAAACTCATAGGTGACCTTAAGGACTCTACCAAAAATTTGAATAAGTTGACGCTGGATAATGAAAACTTGGAAGCCAAAGTTAAATCCTTAACAAGTGATCTTCGAAAATTCAATCTCTACTTCATTAGTTCATGAGTGGTACACAGAAACTCGATAATTTGTTGGGGATGAACAAGTCTGCTGGAAATATTCATGGTTTGAGTTATGTTCAAAATGGTAATACTACTGCTAGTACATCCAAGACCACGTTCGTCCCGGTTACTAACAAAGCTTGAAATATTGTTTATTCTGAACCAAAGACCAAAAATATCTCAAGATCGAGACCTACTAGACAACGTAGGGTCAATCGTCCTACATATCGACAACAACCTTCAAGCATGTTTAAGCCTATGCTTGTTCCCACTTGTCACCATTGTAACGCTTTGGGACACACAAGACCTAAAATCGCTTCTACTTCTAAGAAGGTTTGGGTAAAGAAGAGTGACTTCTCTAGGTCTGAAGATCAGCTGAATTGCGATGTTGCACACGTTGCACTTAAAGCTCAAAATAACTCTACGTGGTATCTTGATAGTGCGTGTTCAAGACATGTGCGGTGACAAAGCCTTGTTCTCGTCTCTTGATGATTGGAACGGTGGTGTGGTTACCTTTGGAGAAGAAGCTACTGCACCTATTCTAGGAAAATGTGTAGTCAATATATCTAGACTACCTTTTATCTCAGATGTGCTATATGTGAAAAAGGTTACAGTCCAACTTGTTAAGCATTAGTCAAATATATGATGCTGATTTCGAAGTTGGTTTTGTTCAGAAAAGGTGTATCATATATGATTCTACTGGTAACATTGTCCTCGAAGGTGCATAAATTTCAGATAATTGATATGGAGTTCTTCCTAAATCCAACTACGTGTGCAACAGTGCCAAGATTAACATCACTGAACTGTGGCATCAACGACTTGGTCATATGAACCATAAAATTTTGTCTAAACTCCCCAAGAAGGAACTTGTAAATGGCTTACCTAAACTTGAAAATATTGATACCACTGTATGTGACCCGTGTTAATAAGGTAAACAACTTAGAGTTCCTCATAAACAAACTTCTAAGATCTTGACCAGCAAGCCACTTGAATTATTCCATATGGACTTAATGGGACCAAATAGGAACGAAAGTCTTGGTGGTAAATGATATATCTTGGCTGTGGTTGATGATTTTTTATGATTAACAAGGATTGAGTTGTTGAGAGATAAACTGAGGTGTTCGGTCTTATCTTCTCAATGTACAAGAGGTTTAGGTATGAGAAAGACTTTACTATAGCACGAATTCGTAATGATCATAGAAAAGAGTTTGAAAACTCTAATCTTGAGAACTTTTGCTTGGATGACGAAATCCAGAATGAGTTCTCATCGTCAATCACTCCACAACAAAATGGGGTAATTGAGAGAAAAAACCGTATGCTTCAAGAGATGGCTAGAGTTATACGTCATGGTAAGGGACTAGCTATGCATTTCTAGGGTAAAGCCATCAACACTGCATAATTGGGAAAATTCTACTTCTATCAACGTTGTAGCCCTTTGAGTTATCATTCCAATGCAATTTGAATTGCCTAAATTGAATATCGGAAGAGAAAGTAATGATCAAAATACTGACTGCTGTGTAGAGACAAAAAATCCGTACGCGAATGGAACTTTCCTTATGATTGGAACTCTTTTGGAAGTCAATTTGGACGTGATTTTCACCTAAGTTACGACTCCTACAAATACATAACAGCAGAATACATAGGGCGAGCCTCTAATATTCATATAATACGTCAATATTCGTCATCAAAAAGAGAGGAAATCAATAGTTTTGTGAGAAATTACAAGATGGATTGTAAGAATTCATTCAAGTGAAGATCAAACTTGATTTTTGGGTAAAAATAAGGTGCAACTAGAGATTCGTCAATAAACCATTGAAGAGATTCCAGATTTCTAGATTCGTCTTCATCTTCTCAATTTATCAAGAATCCGGGTTATGTCTTTTCTCTTAAACATGATTTTTTGTAATTTCAACATATTAGACTAAACTAAACATTGATAGGATGTGATGAACCCTTGTTATGACTTTTTTATTTGAATAAATAGAATGATATTAATTTGATTAAGTGTCTGGATGTTTATTATTGTGTTTATCATCTTTTCAATTATCTGGCCAATAGTTGAATTGTTTGTGAATTTTATTGTTATCGAGAGACAATAGGATTTAAGCACATCGGAATAAACATTGTGAGCTTCGATAGGGGATATAGATATACCTCTATGCTTTGCGTGGTTGATAAAGATGTTCTAATTTGTTAATGCATTTATCATGTTCGTATTTTTCATCGATAGATAGGAAGGTCGCATGAGAGGAATAAATTTAATTGCTATCGAGATAAGCATTTAATTAAAATATGAAATTGACCAACAAGCATGATTTCAAATTATCATTCTAAGCTATTGAATTGAAAACGGATTAACAAGCGGGGATTCTACATCTTAGCAATACATCTCATGAATTTAATAAGTCTTTACTTAGTTTTTGAATTAGTTGCTAAATTAGATATTAATTAGTTAAAATTAAATATTGCTATTCGACTAAGGGTATTAGTAGCTTTAACTTGAACAATATACAGTTCTCGTAGGTTCGACACTCTACACATCATTATATTACTTGTTCACGATCCCGTTCACTTGTGAGAAATCAAACGATCAAGTTTTTGGCGTAGTTGACGAGGACTACTGCTTTTGATACGTTTAATTGATTTAACTTTAATTTGAATTTTACTATTTTTTTTAGTTTAGTTTTTAAAAAATCTAAATTTAGTGTTTTCGCTTACTTTTTCGAGAATGTGTATCGAAGTTCGAGAATTGATGATCTTGCTCAATTTGACCCGGAGATCGTACGAACATTCAATATTAAAAAAAGACAACAGTTGAAAACACACCAAAAAACAGAAAGAAAAAGATATGACAAAGGGAAATCCAAATCAAATAGTCATAGGGGGAAGCAGCACAATCGAATGTGGCTCCAGTTAATGAAAATGCAAGGCTAATGGGGGAGTATATGGTTCCACCGGTTATGGAAATCCAATCTAGCATAGTATATCCGGCTTTTGGTCAGGCCAACTTCCACTTGCGGACTGATGTGATCAATAAGTTCCAAAACGCGCTACAATTATTTGGGAGAGTTTCAAAGAATCCTAACGCCCATATATCAAGATTTCTGGACATGTGCGCAACTATTGAGTATCCGGGGGTGTCCGGTGAAGCAATCAGGCTGAGACTTTCCCTTACACGTTGAGAGACTCAGCCAGTGAGTGGTTAGATACTTGTCCATCTCAAAGCATCACTACATGGAACCAATTGAGTCAAAATTTTCTTAGCGAATATTTTCCACCCAAAAGGATTGCAAAGCTAAGGGACGAGATTATCACATTCCAACAACCGGACTCAGAATACTATTCAGATGCTTGAGAACGATACAAGGGTTTACTCCGTCAATGCCCACAACACGGATTGCAGATATGGCTTCAGGTGCAATACTTCTACATTGGTCTGAATCTGATAAACTGGGCTAATGTAGATTCCACATGTGATGGTTCTATCACAAAAAGAACAATGGATCAAGTCTACCAAACCATGGAGGATTTGGCATTCACCAGTGCACTTTGGCCCATTGAAAGGACGAGTGGAAAGAGAGTTGTAGGGGTATTCGAAGTTGATTCTTTAACAACAATTTCGGCACAGTCGGCAACATTAGCACAGAAGGTGGATCAGATGAACGTAGCCCTGGCAATAGGACCGAAATGCAAACATTGTGGAGGAAACCACGCGAGTATTAATTGTAATGTAGGATCTCATTTTGCTCAGATAATAGAGAATGTGAACTACACTCAGAATTTTCAATGGCAACAACACAATCCATATCCTAACACCTATTACCCAGGCTGGAGAAATTACCCAGGTTTTCAATGGAGCAATAACCAAGGTGCTCAGACCACACCACAGCAAATTACACTGACAGGTTTTCAGCAAAATGAGAAGAAATCTTCATTAGAAGATTTTGTAACTAGGTTGGTGAAAATATCTACTCAAAAAATGCAACTTACGGATAAGAGCTTGTAAGTTCAGGGAGCTACCATAAAAAAATTTGGAAAATCAATGGGACAAATAGCGAAATCACTTTCAGAGAGACCACCAGGAGCACTGCCTAGTAACATTGAGATAAATCCTAAACTGAAGGTAATGGCAGTGAAGGTCGTGGAGGAAGAACAAATTGAGGCAATAACTACCCACTGTGGAGTTCAACTACCAGAGATTAATGTAAGATGACCAGTTTCTACAAAAGAAAAAGTACAAACCACGGTTGAGGAGCAATTTGAGGAATTTGATCAAAACAAAGAAGTAGAGACAAAAAGAGTATCAGATGGTCCAATCGTTAAGGAAATTACTCCTACTAAAGAATTTGTGCCACCACTACCTTTTCCACAAAGAATGCAAAAGAAAAATTTCGATGATCAATTCAAAAAGCTCCTGGATATGCTGAAAAGCTCCACATCAATAATCCATTCATCGATGCTATACAACAGATCCCGATGTATGCAAAGTTCCTAAGTGATATGAAATCTAAGAAAAGAAAACTTCCAGACTGGGAAAAGTGGCATTGACCGAGGAAAGCAGTACAATGCTGCAAAATAAATTGTCACCAAAACTCAAGGACCTAGGGAGTTTCACTTTATCTATTTCACTAGGTAAATAATTTCATTTGAATTCTTTATGTGATACAGGTACAAGTGTAAATTTGATGTCTTTGTCTATTTTTAGGAAACTAGGAGTTAGGGAAGTCAAAGGATCGAATGTAACACTGCAGCTGGCAGATAGGAGCATCAGACACCCATGGGGCAAGGTTGAGGATGTACTAATCAAGGTTGGGAAGCTAATATTTTTGGCGTACTTCCTTGTTATGAACCTCAAGGACGAACACGATATGCCAATTATCTTAGGTCGATCATTTTTAGCAAAAAGTTAAACTTTGATTAACATGGAAAAGGGTGAGCTGATTGTGAAGGTAGAGGACGCAAATGAGATCTTTAAATTACATAATCCACCCAAGCAACCATTAGTCCTAGAGGAAGCCAAATTTGTTGTTGAAGAAGTTCAACAAGGGTCCAATAAGATAAAACCTAAATTTCTAAGGAGCTTTGGACGAGATGAGAATGGAGAGTTAAAAGTCTCGAAGGAAAAAAGAGGATGTAAAGCTAGAAATTGCAAGGAGTGTAAGGCTGCAAGACTCTAATGTAAACCACCATGATCCTTCACTCCATACAGTCTAGCTAAAAACTAGAAACTAAGCGCTTATTGGGAGGCAACCCAATTTTCTAACCCAATTTTTTTTATTTTACTTTTTGTATCACATTTCATATAGAATTTTTTTAGGTTGCATTAGTTTTAGGCACGGTTAAAATTTTTGGTTATCACCATCCTAGCACGTTTATCCTTTGACCCTTAATTTTTTTTTCTGGTTATTTTGATTGTTTGGGTTAAGTAACACATGTTTTAGGTTGTTTGATTTTTACTGGTTAATTTGATATATATATATATATATATATATATATATATATATATATATATATATATCATACCAAAACATGGTAAAATGAGAAAAGGGGAAAGAAAAACATTTCCTCGGAA
>CAIGRP010113561.1:0-19239 GCA_903798385.1 Fraxinus cuspidata | reverse complement strand
TTCACGTCGTTAGGCATCGTGATTGGGAACCTAATAGGTCACACACAAAAGAGAATCAGAAGAATGAGATTTACCAATTAATTAATTGACAAGTGTTGGATAATTAATTAATTGGGTTGCTTATTAATATACCCGAACTAATTAATTGGATTGATTAATTCATGGACCAGATTTAATTAATTTGATTAATTAAATAATGGACGAGTTAAGTTTAAGAGACGGGCCAAGCCCACTTGAACTTATATTAATAGGCTGCTAGGGTTTGAAAACTGTAGAGAATTAATCCATTATTCTTGCTAGCACAAGAAAAGAAAATTCTAGCCGTCATTCTTGTTTTCTGTGTGGATCACCATTGGAGATTGGACAATTGGACAGCTTGGATTGCAGATCGTGATCATTGGAGTTCAAGAAAAAGTAAAGGAATTTGTGAAATTCATCAAATGTATTAATTCTATCACAGTTATAATCTAAACACAATGTAGATCATTGGTAGGAATTGAATGTTGTTTTAATTTTTGCTGCGCATGATTGATTCCGTTCCCAAGAAAAATAGCATTGAAAGTTTATTAAAAGGGATTGATTGAGTTCTACTTTTTGGAGGGGACTATTGTCCTCATATATAAGTCTTTCAACTAAGTGTTTTTAGCCCTTTCTCAACCTCACTTGAATATATATTGCAACATAATCCCATCAAATGGAAAGTAACATCAGAATTCTCATATTCTGCTTATCACCAAAAATGTCCCAAAAAATTCACTTATTCCACTAGGTTATGTTCTAGATTCATTTATTAATTTTTAAAGCACGTAGCTTTTCAACAAGTTTCATCACCCTTGCTTTCTAGCCTTCCCTATAAGAATGTTGTTGACCTCACTTTTTGCATGCGCACGTGGATAATAGATATCGGGCCACTCATGTCTATAAAAACTAATTTCAACACGTTTGGACAGGTCACTAGTCAACGGGATGTCGGTTTAGGCGTGGGAGGAGCTCTACGATGCGAGACAAAAATGTTTGGGCACCGACAATATATACAAACAGGATTGTATAAAACAAAAAATAAAAAAACCAAATTCAGGGCTAAACATTCAATTCAAACAATCTAAGAATGATAGAGCAAGAGAGAAGATGAAATATAGCCTCAAGTATAGAGTTGCATTAATCTTCAAATAAAAAAAATGGAGTATTTATAATGCTACAAATGAAGTGATGTTCGTTGGATGAAGAGCACATGACTATCTCTTTAGTTGAAACATCCTATCATAGGCATTAATCTTACTTCACTAGCCTGTGGTGCATTTAATGCACTTAAAAAGACAAATACCCTACGACCGAGGTTGACAAGATTTGACATATCTCTCATTATAAATGTCACATCAATCATTCAAAATAAGATTTTATCTACAAAAGTTCTTTTGAAGGAGGTAGGTCACCATTTCAAATGTAAACTACAAATTGAGCATCTGCGTTGCTACTGTTTAGTATAAGGGGCTACGGTGGGAAGGGCTTTGGCAAATGAGAGAATCGGAACAAAACTTTTCTCTTCATTTCACCACTTCACTTTGGTAATGGGCTTCGACACAAAGTGAGCATTTGTCAACATAGGTTTTGCTTAATCATGAGCTTCATTTTATTTTCCTTTGGTCAAACATTGATGACATTGGTTGTGGGCCATGGGGTTTCGTCCTTGATTAAGCTCCACATGGGATGCCGTGTATGCTTTATCTAGGGCTTGGTTGCGAGGCATAATAGATGCTATAAGTATGCATAGATTTAACCATCTATGATCAAGCACAAAAATTGTTTAGAACTTTGTACCTCTCAGGGTTGAGGGCTTTTCGTTTTTGCCTATGTGCTGTGACCTTTGGGTCGATATTCAAGTGGTAACAACTGCTCTATGGATCAATGCCTACCATGTCACCATGTTTCCAGGCCAAGACACCAAGATTGTTTAGTAAGGAGTTTTTCAGCTCTTTATTTGCTTCTATTGGTAGATTTCTTCCAACCTACAAGCGTTTTGAGGAATCTCATGGGTCTACTGGGAAGCTCTCAAGTTCCTCTATAGGTGTTATTTGAGGCTCGCAGTCAATGATGCGAGGGTCCAGCTTCTCCAAGCTAGCTGCTTCTTTAGTAGTCCTCCCTTTTTTAGGGGTGGTCTGTCCTTTGCGGACAACCTCTTCTTCATAGGTTTGTATCACATCAAGGATGTTCCCAGGGACATCAGTTATTTTGATGTACTCCCCTTATTTAGGGGTATTTCCTTGTTTAGGGCGTCGTTCATGTCAAGGTCCGTAACGATGATGTTGACGGTTCTTGGTTCAGCTTTCCTTAGAGAGTTCGACAACATTCCCTGATACCTCGCTGATCACCTCGGACAATGGTTATGCCATTTTTCAATTGAAAACTTCATACATAAGTGATGAATGGAGGTGACAGCCCATAATATTATCAAGGTGGCCTCCCAAGTACCCTATGATAAGCAGATCAGTTATCAACCACTAAAAATTCTATGAAGTGGTGAGCAGCTAAGGGTGCAGTCCCCATCTCTATTGCTAGAGTGATTTTATCCCTTGGGATGATGCTATCTCATGTAAAGCCATACAATGGAGAACTCATTGAGGTCAGCTCGTGGTCAACTTTCATCTTGTAGAAGGTGGTTCCAAAGATGATATTGACCGAGCTCTCATTATCTATTAACATTCTTTTCATGCTGTTGTGAGCCACAACTGCCCTTACTACTAGGGCGTCATAGTGTGGATAATGCACACCTGCTGCATCTTCTTGAGTAATTATGATTGGTGGAATTGTTCTTCCAGTAGAAGTTTGGTTAATTATGAAACTTGTCATAGGAGGGTCTACGTTTCTCTAGCATAATTTCTCTGCGAGTTTCTAGATTCTCCCTCAACATGTGGGCCTCCAATGATTGTGTCAATTTCCTTAAAGGGTTCCTGGACATCATTTGCTGGGGGGCTTCTCCTTTGCCTTTGACCTTCTCTAGGCCTTTCTGTATCATTATCCCTTCCTCTTGGTGGATCATTTCTATTGGGCCGCTTTGGCTCAACATTCCCATGTTGTTGGGTTTACATGGGAGGAGCATCTCTTCGAGGGCGCTTGCCTCTTTCTTTTTAGTGTTGTGAAAGTATCTTGCGACATCCCAGCAGTTCTCCTTACGGTGGCCATGAGTTTGATGGTAGGTACAATAACTAGGTGCTTCATCACTATTTCTAGGTTCAATGCCTCGCCCCCTACATTTTTCCCTTTGTGGGTACCTCTGGTTGGGTTGATGCTGGTGCATTTCAGCACCAGGTCACTTCCTCGTAGGCTAAAGTAGGTACTGCATTAAGTGTTGCTACAGCTAGTGCTTGTCCATGATTAAGGGGTGTTTGGTGATCCATCAAATGTGAGGTATGACCTTTTCCTCTTTGCATCTGAGAGTGGGGGAGTCCTTAGCTTGCCCTGTTCCTATGATCTCTCAATTCTTTATTGAGGATTTCTCACCTTATCCTTTCTAATAGGGTATCATAGGTAGTATGGCCCTTGTTCTGCACGTCTCTCCAGAAGAGAGAGTTCATGTCTAAACCTCTCCTCAAGCCAGTCAGAGCTTTCCTATCTATAACTTGCATACAGTAGGTCATTTCGTTAGTGAAACGAGACAAGAAACTTTTCAATATCTCGCCCTGTTGTTGTCGCATATCTTGCAATCATTGAATGGGCCTTTCGCCTTTTTTGCTAGTAGTAAAGTGTTTTAAGAACATCCTTTTGAGATTCGGCCATCTCCGAATGCTACCTTTTGGTAGCCTAGTATACCAAATTTCAACTTCTCCACTCAAGGTCAAGTGGAAGACCCTGGACTTTATAGCTTGGGTGGCCCCTTTCAAATTCATATATTTCTTAAAGCTATTGAGATTTTCGCAGTGTCACATTTCTCATCATACTTAGGGATTTTACGGAGTGTGAAGTGATTTAGCATTGGAGCGTTCCTGATGGCTTCTGAGAATGGTGAATGATCATCGTTGTCATTGAGGTTGCAGGACCTTTGTAGCTTATCAAAATTCTTATTCTCCATTGGTGGGTTTGGGGAGGTGGTTTGGAGAGTCCTGCCTCACTTATAGCCAGGTTCCTTCTCTCATATCTATGTCTAAGGGGAGGGGATTCGAAGGCTCTTCATGGTGAACCAACCTACCTTTCATTTCGAGGAGGCTCCTATTACCTATTCCTAAGCATAGGAGGAAACAGATGAACCTGCCGATTTCTAGGCGCAGATGGCAAGTGAGCCTGCCTATTTATAGGCAAGCCTGGGCTTATTATATCGAAGACACTCGCTAATTTTTGAGGTTGATTCTCAAGTTCATAGTGTGGAAGAAAGTTAAACGGGACCTCACAGGGACGTTCAGAGGCATAATTGGTTGACGTGTCAACCTCAACCTCCTTTTCTTGAGGAGTTTCCACACTTGGGTGGTGGTATCCAGCCATTTGGCTTTGGACTTCTTCTACATGGTAGTATCCCTGAGGGTCATGAAATGCATTTTCAAGGGCTGCGTATGGAGAAATTTGGTATCTTTGACCTTACATGCTCATTAGCATCTCATGCATGGCCATGTTCTACTGAGTTATATTTCTCATGTTGGCAGCCATTTCTCTAGCGAGTCTATGCTGTGGGGGTCGTGGGCGAGCAGCTAGGACAGCTCTTGAGGGTCCTCCTTCTTCAGGGTGCTTTCTCGTCCTACGAGGTGCACTTTCATCGTCACTTGAGCTCATATTTCATAAACGTTTTTCTTAACCAAATTCTCCTTCATATTAAGGACAACTATGTATTGGATTTATAGACTTACCAGCGGTTCTTTCTTCAAGAACTCTCATTTTTCAAGGGTTGAAACGTTTCTTGCCAAAAAAATTTCAAGCTAGCTTTCTCCCACAGGTGTTTTGTGGTTAAATGTAAGGATTTCCTATAGATGGCGCCAATCTGTTGACCCCTAGAAATGAGCCAATAGATGTTGATCCCACTCGCGTCAAGTCAAGTATGATTCCAGCGCGTTCCTACCGGAACAGATGCGATAACAATGAGGAAATGGATGCAGGAGGTACTTTGCGGCGAGAGACAAAACTGTTCAAGCTTCGTCATGTGAAACAAAAGCAATCGTGCTAACAATGATCGCCGGGTATAAACCAAATGAATCTATGTAATCGATATATGTGGAAGGTAGATAAATCACATATAGAAGTTGCTGCGTTGTATATTGAAATTTTTCGTGATGAACATGTAAGCTAAAACGAGGATTCTTCAATCAAATAAAATTCTTGAGAGTTCAAGTATGTATTTTTTGAATATATGATTGTCCAAAACTCCATCAATAATCCCAAAAAATCCCCACTTTTTAGTTACAAAGAGAGCCTATTTGTACTGCCTTGGTCAACGTGATGACAGTTGGATCAGAACCACGTGGCCTTATCTCCCTAATTGAGGCTTCACATCACCGTCTATTCATACAATTAATATGTTGATAAAGGGTCAGCCGCCATTTATAATAGATTGACATACTGACAAACTTTATTGAAAGTGTTACATCAATCTCTTCTAAGGGATCTTCAAATCTATCGCAATAGACAGCATTGGCTTCGTGAGCCTTGAAAGAGTTTTAGACCCTCGGAGAAATATTTGATGTGGTTCTCTAAGTGGAGAGCTTCAGCTCCTTTCTTTATTTCCTTAGGTAGCTTGTCTTTAAGGCAGTGCCTCAGCATGGATTTTGGCTCAATTAACCTATGTGGCGAACGGCTCGGGGGCCCACACCTCATACACTGACATGGGACAACCCAATTATACGTAGGAGAACCACTTCAAGTGTGAACGACCCACTTTCCCCTACATAGAAGACCTGGATCGACCTCGTTACATGCATACCCTATTGCAAGAGCCTGTCCAAGACGAGGTGGCGACGAGATCTTGAATAGATCTGGTGTCGTGATTGACAAGATAACTTACTGCCATTTCCGTTGTCACCATCTTATTTGGTCAAGTCTAAAGTTCAAGCTAGACCTTATGGATATAAAAGTGGCTTTAGCATTTAAGGGTTTGATTGATTGATGTACGTGCACTATCATCTAGCAAACCTTATTTATTTCACCTAAGTATAAAAGTTTACACTCAGTGCCATTCAAAGGTAATGCAAGTTTGAATTCTCAAAACTATATTCTTACTTCACACACATTTTACTCTTCCACCCCAAAGCCGACCCCAATTTACATTGGAGGCTCACGTTTAAAACTCTCCCACACTCAGAATTATTTCTCCAACTGACTTGACCGTCGAAGTGCACGCGGCCAACTTCATCCCTTACAGAGGAGGCCACGTGTGACTAACGGCTTGTCCAAGTGTGCAGGAATCTAGCTTGCATAGATGTGAGGGGCCTTGGAATTTGGTGGCTACATCATTGGTACGTTTTTTGAGGTCAACAGATTGGCGTCGCCTATGGAAAACTTGACACTATAACCACGAACATCCTTGTGGTAAAAGTCATCTGAAGTAGAACCTTGAAGAAATGTTTAGTTTTTGAAAAAAGAACCACTGAAAAGAGAAAACGCTTAAAACACCTAAATTTAGCTCGAAGCCAAATACATGTTATGAGTTCTAGCCACTACGGATCACAAGGAAGAAGTAGACAACAGGAGGCCTCTAAAGAAGAGGTCCTCCGAACAGATGTAAATGTGTATCGCCCCCACCACCAATTTAGGTGAGGCGCTACCAGGCACGCTTGGCCAGAGAAGTAGGGGAGATGACTACAAATATAAGAAACCTGGCCCAAAAAATACCACAATGCAGCAGCTACTCATGCAAATGCATTAGCAGGCAGGATACCAATGCTCCAGCAGGGAGTGTTACCCCAAGAAGCCGAAGAGAATGACACGGCAACCTACCCCCAAATGTACAGGAGGGAGATCAGCCCAGCAAAGAGAGAGGTGGAGATGGACATTTCCACCAATTATGCTACTAGCCGACCAGTGATAACATACCACATGGGGAAAACTTTTCCCCAGAATATGCTCAAGAACATGAACCACAAAAATCTACCAGTATGTTCGATCAAATTGGACCATCAAGGCCAAAAAATAGGTCCCACCAGCCGCCACCCGTATAAAGAGAGCTAAAATGAAACCATGAATATGAACCTCAAGAGGCTCCCCTCCATCCACCTAAAAATAAGCGAGAGAGAATAGACTAGACGAACTTGGGGAATCAAGCAAATGCCTCGTTACCCCTTTGTTACCAAGCAGAGGAAGATGATTCCGACGGTCCATGCAGGTCCTTTGAATTAGATGACGATGACAAAAGTCTGCCCTTCTCCCAAGAGTTGAGAAACGCCCCAGTTCTAAACTACTTTGTGCTACCAAATATACCCAAATACGAGGGAAATTATGATTCGGCGAACTACCTCAACAACCACAAGACCCACATGTCTTTACGAAGGGCCTAACCAACGCTAAAATGCAGAGCTTTCCATCTCACATTAGCTGGGACTGCAAAAATTTTGTACAACCGTATCCGACAGCATTAGGAGCTGGCCAAACCTCAAAAATGCCTTTTTGAACCAATACTTGCTAGCAAAGAAGGAGAAGCCCCCATACAAAGGCTGCGGGACATGAGGCATCAAGCAGGCAGGTGAAACTTTGAAAAACTACTTGGCTCACTTCACAAATGAGATGACTTATTACGATAATGTTACAAATAGAGAGGCAATTTCTCCTCTAATAGGAGGTCTCAACATGAACACCCTATTTTGGAGGATGTGCGAAACAAGAACCCTACATCTTATGATGCCTAGAGGAAAATGATGAGAAGTAAGATTGTCAATAAGAAGCTGATTGATCATCGCAATCGAACTTCACTGGGACTTTCACTGTCTTAGAGACAACGACGAGGTCATGTATCAGACTTGGTAGACCAGCAATGGACCCAAGCGAGACATACAATCGTCCCCACCTCAGGCTAAGCATTGGCCACTACCACGTTAAATGCAGTGCCATCTTTGGCATATGAAGATGTCAGATCTGAGGCTTAAAGACAGTCGAATCAATCTAGGGAAGGGGTAGGGAGAGAAACAGGGAGAATTGTCTGTCAAGCTACATCATGAAGAACCAACAGGCCCAGTGTTGATAGAAGAAACACCCATCAGGTACAAAGGAACGTGCCTCAGCCTAGGCATGAGAGGAAGCCTAGATGTGATGAGGCGATGCGACATCACAGAAATGAATGACCTCGGCGGGAGCATAAGGAGGAAAGAAATAGGTCAAGAGATGGACAAAGGCCCAGGAGAGAACCCCCAGCCAATGTAAATAATGCTCCCATACAAGAAATTGACACCATTATTAGTGGTCCACATGTAGGAGGAGAGTCCAGAAATGCTTAGAGAAATTATGCAAGGGTTAGCAAATGATCCTCCCATGACGAGCTACTTAGTCAATAGTACCACTCGTGGAGTTGGAATCATCCCACCAATAACCTTTTCACAAGAAGACACCATTGGGTTTCACTATCCCCATTGTGATACTTTGGTGGTATGGTCTATCGTATCCAGGAATGGGCTCAAACGCATGTTAGTAGACAATGAGAGTTCAGTTAATATCATATTTGGAACCACCTTTGACAAAATTATGGTAGATCATGAGCTCATCTCCCATGCCCCCTCCCCATATATGGTTTCACCTATGACAGCATCATTCCTAGGGAAAGGATCACACTAGTAGTGGAAATGGGAGAACCCACACTTACGACTCATCACTTCATGGAATTCCTCATTGTAGATCACTGATCCGCTTATCACAGAATGTTGGGGCGATCGGCTTTGAAAGAGCTTGTCGCCGTTACGTCCATACTCCATATGTATAGGAAATTCCCCACTGAGAAAGGAATTAATACAATACGAAGAGACCAAATGGGCTCGAGGGAGTGCTACCTTAGCTCTTTGAGAAATTCTGAGCCCCATAATGTAAATATGATCCTGATGGGGGTACCTGTAGAAGGTCCTACCCCTGAACAAGGGAGAGACATCAACATGATAGATGTCCCTGAAGAAGGGGTCATCAACGTGGATTTAGACCATAGGGTTACCAAATCAAAATCCCAAGCGACCTCAGTGGAGGAACTTGAATCTTTCCCGGTAGACCCGAATGACCCTGCAAAGATGTTGCAAGTAGGAAAGGAGCTCGAATTAGAAGAAAAGACGAGGCTCGAAAGCTTCCTACACAACAACTTAGACATGTTTTCCTGGAAGTATGAAGATATGGTGGGAATAGATCCCAAGGTTAGCTGCCACTGTCTTAACGTTGATCCCCAGTTCACCCCTCACAGGCAAAAAAGAAAAGCCATGAACCCGTAGAGGTACGAGGCCTTGAAAAAGGAAGTGAAAATGATCATATATAATGTGTTCATCAGGGAGGTAGTATACCTACAGTGGATCTCCAACCTAGTCTTAGTAAAGAAGCCTAATGGCAAATGGAAAGTTTGTATAGACTTATCCAACCTTAACCGAGCATGCCAAGAAGATAGTTTTTCACTTCCAAGGATCTACTAGTTAGTCAACTCCAGTGCTGGCCATGAGCTCTTGAGATTCATGGATGCATACTCAGAGTATAATCAAATCTCCATATATCTGGCTAATGACGAAAACACCTGATTCGTTACTAATAGATGCCTTTGTTGTTACAAAATGATGCATTTTGGTCGAAAAAATGCTGGGGTTACTATCAGCGTCTAGTTGATAGGATATTTTCCGACCTCATAGGCAAAACGATGGAAGTATACGTTGACGACATGCTGGGGAAAAGCCTCAAGACTGTGACCCACATCGAACATATGGAAGCCACCATCGAAATCTTGAGGAAGTTCCGAATGAAGCTGAACCCTCTGAAATGTGCTTTTGGTGTTGCTTCAGGAAAATTCTTGGGTTACTTGGTCAACCAACGAGCCATTGAGGCAAACCCTAAAAATATTAAGGCTCTGTTGGATATCAAATCCCTCAACAAGCCCAAGGAAGTACAATGCTTGACGAGTCATCTAGCAACGCTGAATCACTTCATCTCTAAGAAAATTGATAGGTGTCTCTCGTTATTTAAAGTTCTAAAGGAATAAAAAAAGTTCCAGTGGAATGAAAAATGTGAAGAGGCTTTAGAAGAGCTGAAGAAGCACTTGGGGGCAAGCCTCCTCCTCTCAAAGCCCAAAAAAGGAGAATCATTGCTCTTATATTTGGCCGTAAGTGTGGAGGCAGTAAGTTCAGTGCTGGTAAAGGAAGAAAGCGGCATGTAACTACCCATTTACTACGTGAGCAAGGTCCTACTACCAGCTAAATTGCGTTATACGGATATAGAGAAACTTGCTTTATCTCTTATGATAGCCTCTAAGAAGCTGAGGCCTTACTTTTAGACCTACAATATATACGTATTGATGAGCCTTCTCCTCAAGCGGGTGCTTCAAAAAATGGATTTTTCAGGAAGGCTAACAAAATAGGTCGTGGAGTTGAGCGAATTCGACATCTTGTATCAACCAAGAAACTCAATGAAGCAACTAACATCAATGTGGCGATGGAACAACAGACCTCCTAGCTTGGAAATTGTTTGTTGAGGGGTCTTCTGGAGAAATAGGCTCTGGGGCTGGTATATTGTTGAAAAGCCCAGAATGCCACAAGTTTAATTGTGCGGTGAGGTTTGGTTTCAAGGCCTCCAACAACAAAACTGAGTACGAGGCACTCCTCGCAGGCCTTAGACTGTCCAAAGAAATGTAGGTCAAGAACCTAGTAGTTTGTAGTGACTTACAACTAGTTGTAGGGAAGGTCAACGACAGCTTTATACCCAAAGATAAAGGCATGACAGCATACCTGAAGAAGGTTATGTACCTGCTTCCCTGCTTTGAGATATTTGAACTAATCCAGATACCGAGAACGGAGAACCTGTATATGGCCAACTGCAACGATTCAAAAATGCCAATTGAATACCTTCCTAAGCCCTCCAAAACTAAAATATAAGAGGTAATGTGGATTGAGGAAACCCCATAATGGATGTAACCTATGATAGCTTACATCAAAGATCACACATTACCGTAGAATAAAGAAGAAGAAGCCTACAAACTTAGATGCAGGACCGCCCATTATGTGTTCCAAGATGAAATACTTTACAAGACCATTAAGCACCTCTTGAAAAAGAAACTTGATGTGTCGAAAGGGGCGTGGATAGACGAGCTCCCTCGTGTGTTGTGGGCAATCCGCACCACCAATCGAACTGCAACAGGAGAAACTCCTTTCTCCATGGCATATGAGGCTGAGGCCATGAGCCTGGTTGAAGTGGGTCTTCTTTCACCTCCCTGCCTGTACTTCAATGAAATATCCAATGATGAGATAAGGCAGTGCGGCTTGATTTTCTTTAAGAAATGAGAGATGATTCGCAAATAAAACTAGCCTCATATCAAAGAAAAATAGTGAGATACTACAACTCCAAAGTTAAGAAAAAATTAATCAGAAGGGGCGATCTTGTGCTCAGAAGGGTTTTTCTTTCTTCTAAAGAGCGTGGTGTTGGTACACTATATCTGGCGAGAGCCGCTACCATATATCAAGTAACGTTAGGCCCAGGCCTTCCTAATTGAAAGCTTGAATGGGAAGGTACAACCCCACCCCTGTAATGTAGAACATTTGAGAATGTATTATCACTAAGGCCATGATCGTTGCTTATGTACATTTTTTTATTAATGCAAATGTCATTTCGACAGCTCTTCATGACAAGCTCATATATTGTTCGAGTTGAAGTGTGGCAAGCCCACATGTTAATCCAGTTAAAATAATTATGACGAGCTCATATTATTTTGTTCAAAATCAACTATGGCGAGCTCATATGTTGTCAAGTCAATTTAAATAATTATGACGAGCTCATATATTGTTCAAGTTGAAGTGTGGCGAATCCACATGTTAATCCAGTTAAAATAATTATGACGAACTCATATTATTTTGTTCAAAATCAACTATGGCAAACTCATATGTTGTTAAGTCAATTAATTAAATATGACAAGCTCATACATTGTTCAAGTTGAAGTGTGGAGAGCCCACATGTTAATCTAGTTAAAATAATTATAATGAGCTCAAATTATTTTGTTCAAGATCAACTATGACGAGCTCGTACGTCAATTTAATTTAATTAATTTCGACGAGCTCATACATTTCATTAATGTCCAAGGTTAACTATTGGGAGCCCATACAATGTTTACTCACATCTAATGAAGAAAAGCACTAGGGTTATAACAATAACAAACATGAATAGCAATAAAGAAAATAATTCTTTTATATATACAATCGAGTTCAGTACAAAGAGAGGATGAGACTGTTACAATCAAGTTCATTATAAGGCCTAATAATCTAAGATGCCGCATCACCCTGTTGAGGCTCTACTGGAGCATCAACCTCCTCCACAGAATCTTCAACCTCATTGGCAGGAGTAGACGGCTACTCAGGCCAGAATTCTTCTTTGGGGGTTGCCAGATCCAGTTGGGGACGCAGCTCAGCGAGTCTTCCTAGACTTCATTGTATGCGACTCTCGTCCAGTACAAATCGAGGCCGCCATACTCAGTGATCTCATGAAAATGAGCTACATAGTCATTAACAGTTGCCTCCCCTACCCAACTCAGTTATTGGTTTAAACTAGTCGCCTCAGCAGTCAGCTCTTCAACATGAGCCTTCAGCTCCCCATTCTCCTTGTTAGTAGCCTCCAAGGCTGACGAAGCGATTCTTTAAAGATAGTTAGAATTCTCCACATGCTTCGTCAATGCATTCACTTCAGCTTTGCAAAGATGAACTTTCTTTTTCAAGTCCTCATTTTCTTTGGAAAGTGCTTCCATCTTTGACTCCACCTCAACTTGCTTTAACTTGGAGGCATCAATGGCCTTATTGGCGGAAGATGCCTCAGCCTTTGCTTTCTTTAGGGCCACTTCTGCATCATTGGCCCTTTGAAGGTACTCTTTGTTGAGGCCCTGCAATCGCCTCATCTCCATTTGGGCATTTAGAAAGAAGCCTCAAGAGCGAGCCTCCAGGGCGAGCCTTGCCTCCACCATGTCGATCGCAACACAGGTCTCGACGTACTAGGAGTACTTATCTATGCAGTACTTTGTTGAATCCTCACAGCCCCTTGGACCTCTACAGGAAGCATCTCCATTATTGTGGGAGCTATCTCACCAAACCTCCTACCCAAGAAGTTTTGGGCCTTTCCCTCGGAATGAGCACTCCTCACCTCCCTACTCCTCCTTCCTCACCAGGCTCACCTCCTCTTTAGCCGCCTCCCCTACATCTACTATATTTACGGAGAAAATGGGCTCAGCCTAGATGGTCATCGAAGTGACTTCCCAAGGGTCGTCTGACGCTTTGGGGGAGGATTAGGCCCGATATTTTTTTACAGAACCAATTTCCTCTTTTGGGGCCTCTCTATGAAAGTTTTTCCTTCTTTGTCTTTCTTCCATTTTTCTCCTTTCTTTTCTGGGAAAGGTGGTAGGTTCACCTTCGAAAGATGGGCCAGCTCGTCATGCTGATTCTTGTAAGTCGAGGAGGTAGAGCCCAAAGGTTTCTTATTCTTCGCCTCTCCTAGGCACCTTATGAAGTACATATCCGGTTTGACATATTCTTTTTAACGTACTGACCTGCAAGCATAGAGACGAACACTATCAATTAGGCAAAGAAGCGTCAAACCAACAGAGGCAAAAGTGGACAGTTATGGTTATGGGTTGGCTTACCTTTTGTAGCCATCAATTGGTAAGTCACTAAGAGGTTCTGCTTCCCAACTACGTTCTTAAAATACATCTGCTCTGAGGATAGATCGTATATGGACTTGATTATAGCCCACTCAGATGGCTCAAGCTTTAACTGGTTAACTACAGCTGCATAAAGCACACATCAGAAAAAATAAGGGAAAAATGAAATAAAACAAAAATCACATCAGCTAAAGCTACACTCACTATACTTGTGATACTGGGCCGGCACAACTATCTCTGGAATCGTATCTCCTTCCATTGTTTACCAGCAACCCCTAACCCAGAACCAAGATGACTTCTAGTTCTTGATGGAGGTCAGAGTACTCTAGATGAAGGGAGGGTGCGGGCCCTAGGGGTTTATACAACACCACCCATTGCAGCCACTCCCTCCACTTGAGGCTTGGGGTTGAAATAGGGTTTGGAAAACGTGAGGGGGTTTATCCTCACCAAGAGTGACTTCCTTCCAAAGAAGAAAGGCCCCTGCTAATTGGCTTCATGCGTTCGGCACTAGTTGGGTGGGGGCCGGTTGTAGAGCCTAAGGATATACCTAAAGATGGGTGTAATGGTAGCTTTATTCCCCCACCCAAAGTGGCCACGCTTACTACTACGTACCACTCTTTAGGGAAACAAGCCCGTTCCTCAGGGGTCGGCACAAACATCTCATATTGTTAGGGATTCTATACCTCTTTCTAAACTCCACTGACTCTCTTTTATATTTGTCTCCCACTGAGAGGCTCTCCATACTATGATCTATGGGGCCCTCCGGCATCATCCATGCACTGTGAGGACCCTCCATGGCCTCCATGGTTCTCTCAGTGGGAATCACATGAGGTATTCCTGCCTCTACACAAATCAGTGCCATATTTACTTCGGAAGACCCCCCAAACACATCTTTTTTTGAAGAAGAAGCCATTTAACGCAAATAAGATGGAAAACTCGAAAAATATTGGGCACTTACACAAGTTTAAGACGCTTGAAGATGGTGAAAAAGGTTTTGGTTGCTGGAAAAAGGATGACGGAGGCATTGAAAAAGTTCAGGGATTTTCAACACTTGGGGTTTTTAATTTTTGCAAAGATAAGAAAAGGGAAAAAGTAGGTTTTTGGCCTTTTATATATGCAGGATGAACGAACCCCCATCGTTGGATATTCTCCCACCTTAATCTGGACTGTACATCTACAATTTCATCTACCACGTTGAAACCAAAATAGGCTTATCTAAAATTCAAATCAAGGGCTAAGACAAAATCGTGAATTACACGCGCCTTAGATTCACGTAAGCCTTGCCAACTGTAAAACATCATCATAATTACGCTTTAAATGTGCACATAATGTGAACCTTGGAAATCATCATACCACCCAGTTGTATGTCATTGGGAATCAAATTTTCTTTCAAATCATTAGGGCTTCGCCTCGTATCATTCAACCTTATCACAGGCTTCAATTATCAAAGAGGCTCGACGTCTGCTCCAAGAGCTCGCCTCGTATCGTTCAGCCTTATCACATGCTTCAATTATAAAAAAGGCTCGACATCTGGTCAACCTTATTACAGGCTTCAATTATAATCGGATTATAATCGTGCATCCGTGAGGCACGGAGATAGGCACGCTATCTCCGTCCCTCACGGAGGCATACCGGGTGCCTCCGTGCGCAACGGAGACACCACCGTGTCTCCGTGCCTCACGGAGGTATCGTGCCTCCGTGAGGTACGGAGACAGACAAGCTAGATATTAAAGGCAAANGGCACGCTATCTCCGTCCCTCACGGAGGCATACCGGGTGCCTCCGTGCACAACGGAGACACCACCGTGTCTCCGTGCCTCACGGAGGTATCGTGCCTCCGTGAGGTACGGAGACAGACAAGCTAGATATTAAAGACAAAGAATACTGAAGAAAAAACGACGTCGTTTTGGTTGACGACGGGAAAATTCAACACGTGTAAAAATAATCTGCTTCTTTTATATAGTTAGGACAAGTCAGTGGTGGGGTTGGGGATGGGGTGGGGTGGGGTGTTAGACCAATAAGAAGTTTTTCATGATTACCACGCTAGTAGGGTGTGTGCCAACTACTGCTGGCAATTCCACAGATCAATGACGAATTTAGGGCTCAGCTTAGTCCCCTCCCAGCCCATTTCAATTTTTTGTGGGAAAATTTCTTTGTTTGTGTACTTTTTTATTTTATATATTAGTCCAACTTAAAATTTGTTTAGTCCGATCCTGAATCCGTCCTTTCCACGAATCTTTTCGGGATGATTGTTCTTTCTCCAAATCCTCGTAAAGGGTTTTTATTGAAAGTATCTTGTCTAAGAGGGGTTTCATGTGCTCATAAACATCCCTCCTCAGCTCATTAGCAGTGCTACCATTATCTCCAAGTACACACATCAAAGATGAATGTAAAGCCGCTCATGACTTGTGCATCATCTTGGGAAAATGTTAGCTCGACAGTGTCATCGTCACTAAAAGACACGAGTTGACAAGATTTCGGTCTCTTCACTATAGAGCTTTCTCCACTTGAGCGTTGGTAACTTTTCAAGCAAAACCAAAAGCACCTCCAGAGCGTTAATTACTCTTGTGGAAGACATCAGGTCTCTATTCATCAAGCTTAAGTCGATCGTCATCAGACCTAACAAACTTTGCCTAGTGAACGTTCAAGTTCTTCTTTCAAGCGAAAGCAATCTCCTATGTTGGAATCACGGTGTTGGAATTTTGCATAGAAATTGATTTTGATAATTTTTTAAATGATTATCTAAATGTAAATCATTATTTGGTGAATGAGAAATTAAGTCAAATTTAAGTCACTTAAATACGTGAAACTATTGGAGAATTATGTAGAATATTATGAAATATTTTATGAAAGATATTGACTTGAAATTATTATTTTTCAATAGATGTACCTCTTCAAATACAGTAACTAATTTCAACAGTTGTGTCTCTTCCATAGATTGTATCTTTTGATATACAACTTTCCAACAACTATATATTGACCCCATTTGTTTGGATTTTCATTCATCATTTTGATCATTTCATTATCATATTAATGCATAATCACTTCAAAATAATTCTACATTTATTTTGAGTCGATTTTAATATGAAGAGATTTCAAAATATCGGTAAGTTCATTGGTGTACATAATTTAGAGTGGTCCTATTGCAGGATGTGATCGTTAAAACTGTTAACATGCATGCATGTCATTATCGTTTTAAGGAGAAAGAGTCAAACTGTTACCTCAATCAAATTTATATTCACATATTTCTTATTTCTACTTTACGTATTCGGTTTTGATAAGTCAAAATTATGTTCGATTTTATGCACGTAAAATGTATGTTATTAAAATATAATTTATGCACGTCAATTTATCCGAACAATCTGAAGACACGTTCTAATTTATATCCTCTAATTAAATGCGTGTTTAAAACAAATAAAATTTAGTATAATAAGTGTAATTGGTTTGCACCACTTATATATTGTTTACAATACGTATGGTTATTTTAAGCAATTAATTCACTCGTAGTGGGATTTTAATATTATATTACTATAAGCAATGTGATTATGCTTATAACGTATGCATATCATATTCAGAATTCTTTTCGGAATTGGCATTTACGTGAAAAAGTCAGATTGCATGTGTGATTATGCTTAGAATATATGCACGTCATATTCAGAATTTTGCATATACTTCTGTCCGAAAATGGGGAAAAGTTATAAATTAAATAAGTTAAAATTCACGTGTTAATCCATAATGGCAATTCTCTGCAAGTAGTTTTTAACTTTTTCATTCGAATTGCGTTAGAATTTGGGCGGAATTTAAATGCATTCAGTTTTAAATTGTTTTGGTGAAATATGAATGGGTTTTTCAAATTCGAAGTCCAATGGATCGTATACATCTGTCATGTTTTTTACCCTCTGTAAGAAAACATTGCTTATACAGTGATACAGATAGAAGAGAAAGTATATGCCTACCAGGAATTTTCCTTTTATATCTTTGCAACGGTGTGATCTTTTTGGAAGTGTGTGTCTATTTTGGCGATATGGTACAGTGAAATGGTTGTTGATTAAATAACAAAATAAAAATGAAATCCACGGCAAGTGATTAACACTTTTTTCCTTAAGACAGATCGCCCGCAACGGTGATAACGGATTACGACACTTATCTCTCAAGATACAATAGATACAACTTATGGTAGAAGCACATCAAACCAAAAGTTACAGCGAATTCGAACGAAATTCTTTCATCTACAATAAGATGATTTAGGAATGATTTTTTTGGAGAGTTTTTGATATAATGTTCAATGCAAATGATATGTGATGCATAATGGACGTCCAAAGGATCCTATTTAAATAGAAGACGAGGAATTGTGGGTGAAGTGTCACGCCCCAAATTCACAATCTTCACAAAGGGAAGCATCCCTTGTTGTAGCTAGCTTGTCCCTGGCTTCTCACTCGAGCGATAATGACACCTATTCAAAAGAATCTCCCTCGTTTGATTGTCGCTAGCCCATCGCTCGAGCGCTAGGCAAGCTATGTAGTTAGAAATTTTTCCAGGCTAATTTTTTTTTTTCTATCTAACTTTAGACCGCAATTTTTTATTTATTCAGAATTAGTTTTGAGATTTCAAATATACCATGATGATCTAGTCGACGAGTAAAACAAGTTAGTCTATTTATATTTATAATTTGACTATCGGATCAAGTTCGAATATTTGGCCGAAATTGGCACAAAAACACTTTTTAAGTTGTATATTTAACTAAATTTTCATTCTCCAAATTAAATTCCCAAAATCTGTTTGGTGTGGATTCAATTCAAAACGACTTTGGTTAATTGTTTAAATTTCCAACTGTTATGTATGTCATCGTTGCTGTATTTAATGTGAGTATTGTTCAAATAATTTGTTATTCGTGAGCCTCCATTTGATGGTCCAACCATCACCGTATGCAACGTTCGACATAGCAGTTCAACCTCGACGGAAAGGTCACCAATCATGCTACCTGTGATGTCGATCGCCACAATTCTTGAGTCACTTCTCATTAATTCAGGAGGGACGACTGTTCCTATTTGTCTTATTAAGTGGGACGACAGATCATATAGATGTCTTCATTCTATCTTAATCACCGTTTTGTTTGAGATCACATCTGTATCTAGAAGAGCGACCCTCGTCCGTGAATACTCTTTTGCAAGGAATAGATAAGTTTTTGGTCTCTCTAAAACTGTTATATTAGTGATATTGGCATAAACATGCTCCGTGTTTATATCCAGAATAATGAATTGGTGATAAGTGTAGTTTATATATTTATTCGTTGCATTAAATCATCATATTTTTTTTGTCTTTTTTATTAAATTCTACTTAATTTATGTTATATTGTGTTTTGTAGGTAAAATTTTTGTTCAATGAAGAATTGGAGAAAAGAATGCAAAAATGACGAAAAATAGCAAAATTCAAATATAATTTCCTTGGAGAGAAATTATATATCAAATG